>JZKD02S0260396.1:274713-302970 GCA_000966675.3 Picea glauca
TTTGTGTGTGAGTGAAAGTGTGCCAATTTTTAGTGAATTAGGTGTCACCTTGCTGCATGTGGACTTCGCTTGGTCCTTACAAGTGTTTGATTACCTAATTAACTAAGTGTCTTTGATACAACCTTGCATAATTCAAAAGTCCCTAGGAAGCTAGCATGTGGACATGTGGATCCATTACTATCCCTTTAACTCCCTATTGTGATGTAATCTAAGAAAAGTTTTGAAACTATCCTAGATTGATCATGTGGGCATGTATGGGCCTATTACAAAACCTTTAAACTTACCTAGTGATTTGATCTAAGAAAGCAAAATTCAAACACTATCCTACCTTTGTAGCATGTGGGCATGTATGGGCCTGTTACAATATTAAGATGTGTTTGAAAAAGTAAACTAAGAGGATTCCCCAGAAGGGTTGTTGTCCTCTCCTAAAGGTTTTAATGTTCTTAAGGGAGATGAAATCGTTTTCACAATCTTTTTTTGATTCTCAAGATCGCTTGGAGGCGCGAGAGAAGAGCATACTAAGTAATTGTTATTCAACTTCTAGTCCCAATGAAAGTTAAATGTGATTAAAAATGATTTCCAACTTATCTTGTGAGTCAAAAAAAGCCATCCATGTGGAAAAAAAAAAATGAAAGTAAAGAAGGGAAATTGATTTTATCCTCTTAAGTGCCTATGTGTTTTTGACTAACCCCTTTATATGATGAGGGGACTAAGTGTGGTGCAGCTTTAAAACATGATTGAAATCATTTTTAAGAAGGCAAATGGCCTTACCCACATCTCAACAAGTTTACAATGTGAATTTTAGCACAGATGCACGGGTCTCAGTGGAGACAGAGGCGCACAGAGTGCATGTGCGCGAACAGAGAAAAGTCAACCAGCGCACGTGCGTAGAACAGAGCTATGAATCAAGCGCATGTGTGCACGATGCATGTCTGTGGGCCTAAACACCTGTGCATATATGACACATGGCTGAGAATGAAAAATCTGAATGGATTTCTCTCAATTCAACTTGGAATTGGCTGAGTGGCAGGTCGGCTTAGGCCGGTTAGTGTACCTGCAAGTTAAACAAACTAAACGAAGAGCAAGAAAAACCCAAATGGGGTAGGAAATTGATACCTTTCCCCAACGGAGTCACCAATCTGTTGTGCCTCTTATGTCACCTTAGTGAGCAAAATAGAGGTTCTTGCAAGCTCATTTGGTTCTATTGAGCAGGACAACTGCAAGGAAAAGAGTTCGGGAAAGAAACAAAAAACTAAAATTAAGTATTAAACTAAGAAATGAAATAACAACTAAATTCATGAGCATAGGGACATAGAAACAAAAAGAACCATAAGACCCATGTCACCAATGTTGAGGTTGATCTATTAGTGAAACAATACACCAAGAAGAAAGGGGACCAGAAGTCCCTTCTTCCTCCAAGGGAGGGCTCTTGGACCTCCACTAGCTAGCTCTTCTTACAACAAAGAAAAAATGGAAAATGATGAAAGAACTCTTTACGAATCCACTCAATGGGTGAGATGGATTGCCCAATGTAATGGTGCAAATATGCTCTTGACAAGGATGGAGTCCTCAAGAGAATAGAGGCAGCATAACATTAATTTGAATTCCTTGAAAAATGAGGTGCATCCATGGCCTTTTTATAGCATTCCTTTGAGCTATTGTTTAACTTCTTTGTAGTGTGAAAAGAGGCTAATTAGGGAATTTCTAGTTCTTTGACCAGCCATCCATTTGAATCCAGTCCAGATTTGAGGGTCTAATTGGCTTGGGAGCTGAACCATAAGTGGGTGGGAGGATGACCACTCTCATAAATGCGTCGTTTAGTAGGTGCGCGGATTTTCGCGATAACAGTCATGCATCGTGCGCATGTGCGCGATTTCTCCGTTCATGTTCCACGCATGTGCGCGCGCGCCCAATGTCTACATAGCGCCCTTCAATTTTTCACTACTTTGTATAGTTTTTGACCCTTTTATGAATGCTTTGGTGTTAATTCAGGTCCATGGATGACTTCATCGTTGTTTGACGATGATGATTTCTTGTAACCATGTGCGGATGAAATTTCAGTGATAACACACACTATTGTCGCAGTGCTCCTCCAGAAAAATGAGGAGGGTTTTGAACAACCGATAGTCGTTTTCAGTAAAAGTCTCAGAGACGTGGAACTAAAATATGATATAATGGAAATACAAACATATGCTATGGTAAATGCATTAAATACTTTTAGGACTTATGTATTTCATTCCAAGATAATCGTGTATGTACCTACTAGCTCTATAAAAGACATTCTAGTACAGCCTGACAGTGATGGCAGAAGGGGACGATGGCTCGCAAAAATTCAAGAATTTGATCTGGAAATAAAGCCAAGGAAGCTGATAAAGGGTCAAGGTTTGGATAAACTCTTAGCTAAATCCAATTACAGAGCCCTCGGCATAAATAACATACAGGAATGTGGAGAAGAGGAAGATATTAATGAGTTCTATGAGCAAACAAGTGAAGTCAGGATCGAAGAGAAGTTTACATCCTTTGACTGGTACAAAAACATAGTATCCTACCTATTGACTTTGAACTACCCAATTGATTTATCTCCATCCAAAGCCAGAACGTTAAAACTACATGTGGTCAAATATTGTATATCTGAGGGTAAATTGTTTTGGAAGGACCCACTTGGCTTCCTGTTGGTCTGTTTGGTTAAATTTGAAACAGAGAAGGTCATAAGTGAATTCCACAAAGGAGTGTGTGGGGGACATCATGCTTGGAGAGCGACAGCTTATAAAATCCTGAGGGTAGGTTATTATTGGCCTAAAATTTTCTCGGATGCAAATGCCAAAGTCAGGGCTTGCAACCCTTGCCAACTATTCATAAGCAAGCATAAACTCCCAGCACTACCTTTAGTTCCAATCAAAATAGAAGCTCTTTTTCAGCAGTGGGGACTGGATTTTATAGGCGAAATTAACCCCCATTCCAGCACTCAACACAAATGGATCCTAACCGCCACATATTACTTTACTAAATGGGTAGAGGCTATTCCTACCAGGAAGGCTACAGATTCGGTGGTAATAGATTTCCTAGAAGAAAATATTTTATCTAGATTTGGCTACCCCCGAAAGATAGTAACAGATAATGCTCAAGCTTTTAAAACTATGGCTATGATCAGTTTTTGCCAAAAGTACAATATTGTACTCGGCCATTCTATGACATATTATCCCCAAGGGAATGGACTGGCCAAATATTCGAACAAGAGTCTGATCAACATAATTAAGAAAGTGTTGAACGAGAACAAGAGATCCTGGCATATACATCTAAAATACACACTATGGGAAAAGCGGATTGGCACAAAAAAATCCATCGGTATTTTTCCTTTCCAGATGGTATACAGCACTGATGTGGTATTACCTATAAACTTAACACTTCCCGTGATGAAACTATGGCAATATGAGAAAGAAGAACCAAACCACGTCACAAGGAGAATAAATCTGCTGATCGAATTACAGTAGAACAGGGTCGAGGTGGACGAAAGATTGCAAAAATATCAAGACGACATGAAAACGTTATTTGACCGTAAGACAAAAGACAAAGAGTTTCTTCCAGGAGATTTGGTCTTAAGATGGGATGATAGGAAGGAAGATTCGGTGAAACATGGTAAATTCGATCAGATTTGGTATGGACCATTTAGAGTCGCAACGTCCGAAGGAAAAAAATCATTTTTATTAGAAAATCTAGATGGTAAAATCTTCAACGCCCTTGTCAATGGGCGTTATCTAAAACACTACATGACATAATTAGTTCTCTGAGGTTTTCCATTGTATATACCGGTTTGTATTTGCTTTCTATTTCATGATTCCCTTAAGGCAAGTTTTCAATTTTTATTTTTTAGGTCAATATAAGTAGAGATACACGGTTTTCAAATACTTTTAATTTTTTTTAAAAAGGACACTCTTTGTGTTTACAGGATTTCAATTTGCAAACTAAATGGATGAATGGAGAAAACAGAAGGTCATGTATCAAAGATTTACATTCCCTGAAAACAAGTGACAGAAAAGGTTTTCTGTTATTTTAAAAATGGCAAGGTAAAGGCACAAACTCCTGAAAATTGTGTTCCTTAAGAAAGCAGAGATCCCCAAAAAACATCATAAAGGTCCCATAAATCTAGTGTTCTCACTTAATTGATTATTAAAAAGTACAGTTACTCACTCTGGGTCCTAATAATTTTAAACACAGATAGGTGGTAGTTAAAACAAACAGAAAGTGAAGCATCTTTGGGGAAGGGTTTTCAAAAAAGCAGTTTTAATTTTCAACCCCTGCCCCTCAGCATACAAGCATCTGTCCGTCACCTTTCTTTCAGTCCTCAGATTTGTCTTCTCAAAAATGCCAAATGTCTTTTCGGATTTATATATGTTTATGTTTAAACTTTGAAAGCTGTAAGCGTGTTTTGGAAAGAAGGTTGGTCTTCACATCTCCTCGGTCTCTCACTAAACAAGTTATGTGTAGGTAGATCCTGACTTTTCTAGGTTTTTCAACAATTTTGAAGGGCTAAGGCTTACTCAAAGGAAAACCCCCAGAAAAATGTTTCCCCTTTTTCTCCCTGCGGACCCAAGGTGTTGTGAAAGTCAAAGGAAGGTTGGCACCGAGTAATCAAAGTAAGTTGACAGACCTACATTGCAAAATATTACGCAGATATCACCCCTTATACAATCTGATTGCCCCCACTTGATATTCTAAAAAGAAAATTATAAGACAGATGATGAAAGGAAAGTCATATCTAATTGAACATCTAGTCTAAAGAGAGGATGAAAGGAAATTCAGAAATGATTTCCCTTGTCTCAGCATTTAAATGCATAAATACATTTCGAAGTGGTGAAAGGAAATTCAGCCAAAAAGAGGCAGATAACTTCACCGGGGTACTGAACAGGCCTGTTGGCAGTGAAGCAATATCTAAGATATCTATAAGGCTATCATACATGAATATCACTTGACTCTGGTAATCAACTTTCTCGAGACTGGATCCACATCCTAAGTCCAGACGGGACTCCCCGATTAAAAAATGCCATAAATTTTGTTGGATGTAAGCCAAAAAACTGCAAAGATCTGTTGGATTTCCTATAACTATTTTGATTTGTCCTAATGCAGACCTAAACTCAGTAAAGAGAAAGAGAAAGTTGTGAAAGGGACTGTAGCTGAGTGAGAAATATATTTGAGTATTGAAAAGCCTTACACCAGTAAAAGACAAAAATCTTTTCTTCCCTTAGTTTATCTTTTCCCTAAAGCAAGTTTCACAGAAGTGAAACCAGTGACTCCATTTACCCAATACAGACACGTGGTCTATTGTTCTTCCTACCTCATAGGGAAACGGGATCCCTAGTTGGAGCTTCCTTTTTCATTTGGTTCAAATCTATTTTAAAGGTCAATTGTTTGTTCTTAAGTTCTTTTTCGCTTTGTGACATTCACATACTGAAAATCTCAGTAGTCTCGACATGCAAAATAGCGGGAGATGTGATGTTTCATAAGTTACCACTTTTATTGTGAAACGAGGGTTGTTGCTCTTTGTACCTCGGAATATCACTCTTTGGGAGTTACAAGTCACAATATTTACAAACCTCGATGTGTGAGGTCGCGAAAAGTTTCAAAATCTTACCTCAGGTGAAAGCTAAGAGTGGGACCATGTAAACCCCAATCAAATGTTGTTTGGATTTTGTGTCTCGGCGTTTACTCTCTCCTAAAACATTACCATCATAACCTCGAAAGACAAAGCCATGAGATCCTCACATAAGTAACCCGAGTTAACGTCCAGAGTGTTTAGTCTGACCATGGTTAAAGCCTCTCAGGATTTCGCGACTCGGCATATGTTCTCCCTGGAAACTATACCCTCGAAGCCCCGAGCCACGAAGTTGCGATATAAATTAAAACATGATTATTAAAACACTTAATATAATTATGTCCTCACTTAACTAAATCTAATCATCGCAATCTCGGGTTTTAGAGGCTCGAAAGGTTAGAGTTAAAAGTCCCGATACGGCGAACACCGAAATGTTGATTTAAATCCTGATTAAGGAAGCCAAGCTAGCCTAATCAATGTTTAATGCAAATGATAATAATGTGTAGGTTACGAGGTAATTTCAAATGTTCCTTGCGCCAACTTGTGCCATGAAACATCGAATTTTATGGCATTAATTGGAAATAAGGCGAAACGACAAAGTAAGGATATGGTTTTTATTGCCAAAATCTCTATCTAATTATGATTGGACCGTTATGTTCGTAAGGACATCAATATGATAAATGGTCAAAGATATAGATCTTTTTCTTCCTATTTTATTCATAAATTTCATTTCTATCCCACACAGAGAAGTTTTTCTCAGTAAGCTAACTTCTATATGTATACGCATTTTTATTGCAGAAGAGAAAAGTTACAATCCCATGTCATGGCCCCGTGAAAAGTATCCAAGAAAAGTGAAGAGGTTTCAGGACAAGGTTCTGATAATATTTTGGATACTTCACCTCGAAGCATTGATTGAGTATGAACCTGGTCATACGTCTCAGAGGTGTTGCAATCACAGTTGGTGAACTACTTAGATGATTCCAGTGACAATAAGACAGACGACATGACTACCAAATACAAGATCGTCGTCCAGGCAGAGATGCACAAAGTAGCGGCTTGACCATGTCTTCTACCTTACTATGACATGATTCGATGGGCACTAGATCATGTAGACATCCCTACTAGAACCATCATCAACGAGTAGGGGGTCACTGTTGGGACCTTCAAACCAAAAAGATTACAGGTTTTGTACAAATTACCACCCAAGTCAGACTTCTCGTACAATGCAGAGTTTCTAGATGGTTTTAAAAAGAAGGAATGCGAGCAATATGTGAAAATTTTATCTAATTTGATTAAGGATTGGGTCTCACGCCCAGTGAAGTTCAGGGTAGACAGCAATGGAATTTATTCCATATCTTCTTTGCAACCACAATTCAAATACATAGCGATGATGACCTGTAGATTGTACGGGAGGGAAGACACCATGCATTTTTTCCTCCAATGGGTGCCCTTGATATACTCAGTAGTAGAAGAGTCTTCTTTCGACTGGGATAAAATGTTATCAGATAGCTTGACCAGTCAGATTATAGAATATTGGACATAGAAAGAGAGAGGGAAAGATGCTTCATTTTTTATGTCTACATATCTCATGGACGCAGTATGTTCCATGACGCCTTTTCCCTTGATGAATTGGAGCTGGGCTCCATCGGATGTTGAACCAGTCCATGTATACCATTCTAAGCTTTGGGAGGACAAGGCTTCAGATTTCGTATACGAAATCATCAACTGGGTGATGGTACCGATATCAGATAGGATATCGGATAGCATCACGGAAAATTTAAGCAGAGTGGTCAATTGGTATGTGCAGAAAGAATTCCCATACATCAGGGTTTTCGGCGCTTTCATCCCTCTACATTCTTTACCCTTACGTATACCCAACAGGCTGGCTTGTCGTGAGATCACCAAGAAAACTGTAATTGGCGGTATAAGTAAAGAACTGAAAGGGTATTCAAAAAAGGTATGGCCACCTTTTCCTATTCATTTAAACACCTATTCATTATTAGACTTCGGGCATGCAAAGTCCGAGGTAGCAGCCCTTGAAGATATAAATTTGGTACATATCAAATTCAAGAAACACGATCCACACAGGGTCGTGAGTAATCATTTGGCCAGCTGTGGCCTTAAAAGATTTGAGCACGAGAATTCACCTCATGATGATATTTTTTGAGGTGCGAAATCTTATGATGAAGTTTTGGCTCAAATACAAGCCCTGTCACTCGAAGAGAGGGCTCGATTCCAAGAGCATAGGTGGAGTTTCCTTCCTCTAGTATTACGGGGTGAATATCTGAAGATAGTAGAGGAGTAGCAAATAGAATATGGAGGTTCTAAAGGTTCACCGCCCGACCAAGAAGGACAACAGGATAAAGAAGAGAAAGTTGGGGGGCCAAAACAGGAAGCCAAGGCTTCCGGTCCTCCAAGTGAGTCAAATTCAGTCATTACTCCTGGGAAATCTTCTAAATAGGTCAGAAATCCCATCACCTCCATTACCCCCCTACAGTCTGCAAAGGAAATCTCGGACGCAGGTTGGATTTTGGGTAAAAAATTGAAACCTATAAAAGTTGAAGAGCTAACTCCGAATGAATTCTTCTTCGATAAGAAGAGGAAAGTGGTTATGAGACAAGAACTCTACCAAGAGGCAGGTACTGTCTCTAAGAAATATAAAATTTTAACTGATGGGAAAGACATGAAGAAAGTAGAATTCGCGACGCAAATAACAGGAACATTGGGTGCTTTTTCCACGGCAAATCAATATTCAGTCAGGACCCTAAAGGATCAGCTAAAATGAAAGAATCATTTGATAAAAACACTAGAGGTTTCTACTAAAGATCAGGCAAGTGTGACTTTAGAGCAAGCAAGAATAAAAGATAAAAAAGAAATCAAGTGGCTTAAAGTCAATATCGAACAGACATAGTTGAAGGTTCTGACGAGTCGGACTCAGATAAGCTAGCAGGGAGAATTAATAGACCAGCTTCGGGCCAAACTAGAATTTTCCGAAAGCCAGGTAATCGATATCGGGATATTTCAATCCCAAGAAATAGAGATTAGAAAAAGGTTATTGGCAGCGCAGCAAGGTTTGCTTGCAAAAGTGGAAACAATTCAAAGCAGCTTCCAACTCATCGATCAGGTGTTGGAAAACCTCTCTCTTAAAGAAAGGGATGCCGGAGCAGCTTGAGTGGTGTTCCAGGAGGGTATTATAGCCACAACGAGAAGGGAAGCAAGTAGTAGTTCTAGTTTTCCCATCGCAGAGCAGACCAGGGGTAATATCTTGTTGAAAGAATGGGAGAGAAATATATCTGAAGGCAAACAACAAGCTACGAAGTTGAGGAAATCTTACGAAGAAATTTTCAGTTTGTTAAGTGAAATTTGTTTGGGTTCCAATGGTGAAAGTGGCATGGAGATACTGGTTCGGATCAATACAGCAAAATATATGCTAAATATCAAGGAAAATGAAGAAAGAGAATTAGCCGAAATATCACAAATAACTCAAACAGACATAGTGCAAATAGACAAATGGCTAATTAAACCGAGTATGTTGTTATGCTCTATCAATGCCAAAGATCAACATGTGGAGGGAAAGTTGTCACTATTGATGAAAGATTGTTATATTTTGGAGGTAAATAATCAAGCAGAACCATCTAAGTTGATATCACAGCTGGTGGAAAAGTGCATTATTTGCACGGAGCAGGTGAAGATGTAGGTTTCGAGTACCAAATGAGAACAGAGATAATGAAACGAAACGTTTCGACTCCTTGATTGTAACCGAAAACCTATGGAACTATTGAGATTCCAATGCAAAAGAATTTTGTAAAAATATACATTTTTAAGAAAGAAAAAAGGGATGGACCTTTTTGATCAATTGTAATAGAGATCCTCTCTTTCGAGACTTAATACAAAGCAATCCGGAGATTCTTGTTTCTGTCACTACTGTGTTATGAGTTTGTTCTTTCTGTTATTTCATTTTCATTCTTATTTCACTTATATACATATGATGAATGTTGCATTGCAATTTAGTAGCACTTCTACTGCAGTGATTAATATTTAGCTATCTATTGTTTACAGTTTTTCCTCTGTATCGGCCACTAGCAGGTACAAGATCTGTAAATCTTTAGGTTGTCATATTTTATGCTTCATCCAACCATTTCTTATCTTATTTTCTTCTTCTATTTACAGAGTGAGATTCTCTCTCGATAGGATCCTTATTCTATAGCCAGCTTAATGTTTTTCCCATAATCCATACACCATTTATTTCAAATATAACACAGTTACGAAAAAAGGCCTTTGGTTTGTATTTTTCTTTTAATATTGATTTCTAAAGCTCTCTTTTATAAAATCAAAATTGATACAGCATAAAACTTTTCAGATTTCCTTAAATTTTTATGTTCCTCTATGACTGTCCCTATTGTAAGACAACCCAATATTGAACCCGGCTTGATAGATCAAACCCATATCGCTTTAAATCTCTTTGATACCATACTTAAAACGGCTAACACCCAGGTAGAACTTGAATGCTCATGGGCTGCAATTGAAATGGATATAAACATCCACGAACAGTTGGAAGCCAGGCAATGACAGCCTAGAAATCAGCCATGGCTTCCTTTCCCGAAGGTCTACCTTCCTCTTTTTTACATCTTACGAACTTTCGGATGCCTAGACACTGTACATTTTTAAAGCCTTAAGTACAGACTCTGGAACAACAAGTGGTAATTTTTTTGGTGATTGTATTCTTCTTGTCATCTTTTTCTTTAGTAGGAGATGTTGATTTTTGTTTATTTGGGATGATCTCCAATCGAATCATCCTTGACTTATTATATTCTCTTCTTAAGGGGATTTTAAGAGCATCTACATAATTGATTGGTCTTTTGACATATCATTGTGATTTAGAAGTTAAGTCTTGGGTGTATCCCAAACTAGTCTTGTTATTTGGTGACCTCTAACTACTGATAATTTCATCCAAGATATTTGAACTATTTTCAACTTTTGATCCATTATTTTCTTTCTCAAGTTCACCTTTTAGCAGCTCAATCTCAACTTCTAGATTCTCACATACTTGTTCTCTATCATTGAGTTGTTTTAAAATGACTTCTTCAATTATTTTATCTTCCAGGAGTTGGGACTTCAAATCATGAATGATCTGCTATGATTCTTTGATGGTTCTTGATGCATCTATTTCTCTTGATTGATGTGATTATTCAAATTCTTGAAGTTGTTCCCTAAGTAGCTTGTTATTCTTTTTATACTTTCTTAGTTATTCCAAAGCACTAATCAGTTTAGCTTCTAGATATACTTCACCTTCACTTTCAGATTTTTCTTCATTATCTGTTTTATTATTTTGAATGTTCTTTCCCATAAATAGAATCTTTGAATCTTCATCTTCAATTATGTCTGAAAATTTGATGTATTATTTGGAGTATAAGTTTTTCTTTTTCTTATAAAATTTATTCTTGTATCAGTTTTTCTGGTTTTGGGCTTCTTCATCATCATTATCCTCCTGCTTGGGATAGGGACATTTGTTAGCAAAGTGTCTGATTCTGCCACAGTTGAAACATTTGAAGTGTAACGTTTCTTCATATTTTCCAAATCCTTTCTAGAGTTTCTTTATAAAGTTGGCCTCTTCTACATCTAATATGTCTGACTGATCTTCATTAGACATATGTTCATGTTTCTCCTTTGCTTTAGATTCCTTAAAGGTTGTTTCTTCTTTTGATGGGTTTTTGTTCCATGTTATCATCTCATATGTTGTAAGAATTCCATCGAGCTGATATATTGTGAGTTTTTGAAGTTCTGGTCTATCTTCAATTGTGGAAATTTTGGCATTATACCTCATAGGCAATGACCTTAATATATTTTGTACAATAGGTTTTTCTAAAATTTCTTCTCGTGTTGCTCTGATTGAGTTAACTACCTCATCTACCCTATGAAGGTATTCAACAATGTTCTCTACTTCTTTCATCTTCAAATTTTCAAACTGAGCTCTGTATATTTGTAGTTTGGCTTCCTTGACTTTGCTATCTCCTTAATATATAACCTCTAGTTTGTCCTAGATATATTTAGATGAATTACAATGTGTTACCTTCACAAATATAGGATTTGTTAATCCTCCTAGAATGGCATTGACTGCTCTTGAGTTGTCATTGAAAATATTCTTTCCTGCAGTATCTATGGGTGGAGTAGTTGGTGAAGTGTAACCATCTACTATACATTGCCAAACATCAAAACCAAGAGTCAACATGTAGCTTTTCATTATTATTTTCCAGAAAGCATGACCATCTATGTTCAACAATGGTGCTTTGTTGGAAGAAATTCCCTCTTGTTGATCCATTTCTTTCAAGATCTACCTTCCAGTTATTAGATTGTGTTGAAGGTACTTGCTCTGATACCAATTGTTGGAAATACTAAGAGAGAGGGTGAATCAGTATTACCTTTTTAAACAATTAGTAATTAATTTTTTATTCTAATTATCATAACTATTGATCAACAATGGACTTTGTATTTAAATAATCAATTATATAAGTATATTTCAACAAGCATTACAAAGTTTATAAAGAATAATTTTGTTTTTGTGAAGGACACCAATCCTCTTTAGAGCACCAACTCTTGCAGACACAAATCCCCTTCTTTAGGGAACCAACCCTAGGAAGCACCAACTCCCTTGTTTGAGGGCATGTTGGTTTGATATTAGATTTTATGCCTTTAACATGAATGACCCAGGGTTCAAGTCTACTAGGGTTCTAACAAAGTCTCTAAAACTATCGGCCCTTTTGGTAAACAAGAAGGCAAAGAAGCACACAAAGTGCACTGCGCAGTCTCACCTGAGATAGTCTTAATGGGTGACTACAATACTCAGTTGTCTGCACTCCAGGATTGAGTGGAGATCTCATAAGTGTGCGTTGAGGGTTATATTTAACTTATTAAAGAAATATATTGTCCTTCACGATTATGCATGTGATATAATCAACTCAGTCATTCATCATGCTAACATCTGCTCATAAACAGTAAAAGAGACATAAACATTCAATCACATAACACATGTTTTACCATAGTTCACCCCCTCCTGGGCTATGTCCACAAAGATCTGTCTCTTAAGCTCTTTTATTATGGCGGTTCCAAAACTACAGCGTCACTTGCTTTACAACTCCTCTCAGTCGGGTTGAGATCTATTATGAGGTAGAATAGATCACACTCGGCTTTTCATCCTATGATCTAACCCTTGATATCTAACCTCCTAACTCTCTATATCTCAACAACTTACAAAACTAGGTCGTATGACAAAATCATTACAACTAGTTATCAAAACAGGACTCCTCTCTTCTGTCGTCCCTTCAAATTACAACTATTGTCTTCTATATCTCTCACCCTTCTCCCCTAGGCCTCCTAGGTATCTATATATATGAATTTTTGGTTCATCATCCATTACAATGTTTTACAAAAACCCTAACCCTAACTTTGTTAGGTATTCCATGCATGCACGCATGTTTCTCTTCCTTTGAATTGTCACTTTACTCATGCATGCCTTTCTTCCCAAAATATCCTTTCTTTCCACTTTGGCCTGCTTCCAACAGGCCCACAACACTGACATGTGGCTCGTCCCGAGCCACCTAACCTCTGTGTGATTTTTCGATCTCCCTTGTGATCTCTTAGAACTTCTCCATGAGCTTTGTTGCTTGCGTTTGGGCCTACGCGGTCTTCTCCTTAAGTGCGTCCAATACCTACACTGCAATCTCGTCACTGACCGACCTTGCACATTCTTCCTGGGTCTGTGCCATATATGTTTTGGCTTCCTTTGCCTATGCAATGACCTCTGTTTCTCACTCCTGTATCAGTTCCATTTGAGACTAGAGCTCCTTTTTGTGTGTCTTCACAATTATGAGTTCTTCCTGCAGTTTCTTCATGTCTTGCACCCCTTTGAACCACTCTGTGATTGACATTGTCTTCTGCCTTTGCTTGAGGTGCTGGATATCTCCACTTATCCTTTCTCCTTCTTGGTCCCATTGATGGACCCGTTGATCCTCTTTCAAATTTTCCTAGAGTTGCATTGCTTTCTCAAACAAGTCATTTGTTGTGTGGACTTGTCGTTATATCTCTTGTATCTTCTTTATTGCCTCATGTTTCATTTGCTCCCTCACCTCTGATGGAGTGGTAGGTGTGAGTTGATCTCAAAGATTCTCAATATCTTGTTGGTATTGATTGATTTTATGAACAATCTGATCAATCTTCTCTATCATCATGATTTCGATCGTTGGCGCAGTCTTTGGAATCTTCTCGTAGGCTACGGCCACTTTCTGCTCTAGTCCCTTCACCTGTTCCCTCTCCTCTTTGGTCTCCATCTTGGCCTACTTGAATACCAATTCCAGCTCGTCATGTTTATCCTGTACCTATTGCAGTTTGGTTGTATTTGTTAGTGCACGAGACTGTACCTTCTAGGTAACGTCAACCTATAGTTTATACAGTGACTTGGTTGGTATCTGCGACAATACCAACTGCAATTGAGCCAAATCCTTCAGGGGTGTCTGCCCCACAATTTATTCCATGCACAACATGATGGGTGTGACGCAACATGTTGAACTCAACTGTGTTATCATCTGGATTGTGTCCCACTCGCTTGCTCCAGGTTCTACTCCTATCTGTGATGTTGACATGCCTGTTTCAATGTTGTTGTCGGTTGCTTGCGCTTCCCTGATCTGCCCGAGGAGTTTCCATGTGTATGCCAACACTTATTCAATTATGTCCCTTTTGCGCTCATCATTCTCAAAATCCTTGAATGTGCGATCCTGAACCACTTGGGCCACCATTTCTGCATCATCCTACATAATCATGTATTCAAGAGGCGTTTTATGCACCTTCGTCTTCTTGCGCACACCCCCCGTCTGGGTGGTTGGACGCTTAGGCTAGCCTAGCTCTTGTGGAGTGGGACTTGATGCAGCCCCATGTGCTTCCTCGGCTTGTTTCTGCTATACTTGGGGTGCCTATGTGTTGTTCTTCTTCCCCATTTGGCCTCTTGTCTTGGATGTCCCTCCTTTCTTCTAGTGTGGCTTATTCTGACCTGTCCTTGGTTTCTTGGGCATTGTGATTTCCTGGGCATGTGTTTGTTCCTGCCCTTCCTCCTCAGCATGTGTGTATTCCTATCTTACCTCCTCCTCTATCTCTGTGGGAATGTCTCAAGTGAGGACTGGAATCCTCCATTCATCTTCCCAATCCTTAATGGCCACTTATATGTCCCCCTCCGTGGTGCAGTAGTGTAGTTGTAGCTATTGCTTGTTGGGGTCCTTTTGTGCCTAGATTCACATCGCATGTATAGTGTCTTTGAAGTTAGCTATGCCCTGATAGTTTGCAACAACCTGCGTTGTTATCCTCCAAGTGTTGGTGATGGTCTCTTTTAAGTCGTAGAGATATCCTTCGAAGATGGTTGCATTCATTATTCTATTCTTGGCATCTGAAGCAGCTCCAATCGATAAGTATCGAGCTCCGTGATTGGGTTTGGGTCTTGTGGCGAAAAATGCATAATTTTTCTCCTTCCATCGCATAATGGCCATCAGGATGATCAGCCATGAATAATGAAATTTGGTCCCTAGATCTCGCGCTTCCTTGCAATCATCTAAGAACAGATTCAACAAATAAGTGGCCCAATTGATTATGGTGCCCTCAGAACACTTTGTTGTAGTTGTGACAACCCCGACCGAGACTTCCTCCTTGCGAAATGTTCTGAGAATCTTGCATGCCATGATTTTTGTGGCCATTCTTGTTGCAATGTCACTAATCCGCTTGATAATGATTCTGTGTGACCCCCTCTCGGTGCCATATTTCTTCTTCATCTCCTCGTCTAGTGATTTATCCTTTGTTTTGTCTTCTAGGAACTATGTGGGATCCATGCCCCTTGATGGAAGCTTTATGATGTGTGCAATGAGCTCTACATCTATTGATATGAGCTGGTCTAGCCACAGATCTCCGCCATGTGTGAATTCCATCAACTTCTTGATGAAAATTTTTGCATATTGGCCTCTTCCAAAGTTTGGTAGGTCCAACAGACCTAAAATCCCATTTTTTTCCAGTTCTGCTACCCATTGGACTGGTTGATGAATTGGTTCCCCAAAGGGATCTATGCCCATAGTCTATAGGTAGACTTGCTTAGCTAACTCTGGGAACTTTTATGTGTCTATTACATCATGGTCTGAGTACTTTAATTTCCCTACATACCCTAAAAAATATTCTTTTACCCATACCCCTTATGGTATGCGCAACAAAACAATTGTTGTAGCGTGTTGTCTGGGTGGTGACCTAGGTACCTTTTTCTTGTCCTTTCATTGTGGTGGCTGACTCAAGGTTCCAGCCTCCATTGTTTTTTCTTTGGAAACCTGCTCTGGTCGGCTAGTGACATCCTCTACTACTCCCTCATGTGGGTGTTCCGACAGGGTTGTCTGTGATTCTTTTGACACCGCCATTTCTTCCTTCTTTGGAGTCGTCCCGTTGACTTTCGAGGCTTCTATGGGCTTTTTTGGTTGCACTTTGTTGCCTGCATCTTCATTCTGTTAGCCCTAACCCTCTTCCTGCATATCAATGTCCATTCCCACATGTGTTGTATGTTGGGTTTCTTCTTCGATGTGTGTGGGGCTACCCATTGTTGCATCTGGCGATGGGATTTCGTCCACATTGACGACTTTTGGTGACTGAGATGGTAGTTGTTCGCTTTCTGGGGACTACGTTTATGCTCTGGTCCTAAATCAGGGTTGTCTAGCAATCTGGATCAGGTATCCCTGTTTAGGTGGCGCCATGGTGATAAAAAATTATCATTTGTCGAGCTCAGTAGCCTCTACAACCTCTATAAACTATGCAACTTTTACTCTATGTTGTGTATGCTCTATCGCTCTTTGCCTTTTCCAATTTCACAATAATCTTTTTTCTCCCACGTCCTTGTTTTGTATGGGTGTCGTGTGAAGCTTGTCGAAGAAGTTACCACAATTACAGATTCAATGAACCATTGTTTCCTTCATACTTTCCATTAATTTCCCTCATCATCTCCAGTTGGCACGATTAATGCGGCATCCTGTCAATCATTTTCGGCATTCAATTCCGCTAGCCTTCATCCTTTTGCGCTTCTTTTTCCGTAGTCTCCTTTCCCGCTTGCTTTTTGCGTTGAACTGACTGTTGGCCTTGTCTTTCTCAAGCTTGTATTCCCGAGTGTGCGTGCTCCTTTTCCTTTAGATGCACGGTGCCTCTTCTGGTACCTTTTTTATATCCTATACTATATATTTTTTCTTTTTGTTCACAAACTGTGCGGTGACATTCAAGTTATGGGTGGTTGAATGTCCTTGTACAACTTCAGTCGACTCCCATTGATAATTCCTTTGAGTTTTGAGCCTCCTAATTCATTCAATTGTACAACTCCCCCATCTGTGACAATTTTTACTTCATATGGTCCTAACTAGTGCATTTTGAGTTTTCCTAGATTTTGAATGGATTTACTGTCATACATCAACACTAAGTCGCCTGCCTTGAAAGTTTTCCTATTGATATGTTTGTCGTGCCAAGATTTGTCCCTTGCTTTCTGAAATTTTTGGTGGAACCCTTATAGGATCATATCTTCCTCCATGATCATCAATTGATTCATCCTATCCTGCACTGCGCCTTGTTCTCTCATGTTCGTAATCGTTGCTACGCACAGACTGGGTACCAAAAATTCTAATGGCACCACTGCTTCTTGTCCATATACCAATATGAATGGCGTGTGTCCTGACAACTTCTTATATGTGGTCCTATATGCCCAAAATACTGTTGATATTTTGAGGTCCCAATTGTCCTTTTTGATGTCATAGATCTTCGTCAGTGCATTTTCAAGGATTTTGTTAAAGGCTTCTACTGTTCCATTTGCCTGTGGATGGTATGGTGTAATATTTTGATGATGGACTTCAAATTATTCAATCATGGTCTTAATAGTGTTGTTAATGAAGTGAGTTCCTTGGTTGCTCATCAAAATCCTTGGGCAACCAAATCTAGTGATCACTTTCTCAAATAGAAAGTGTGTTGTTGTTCTGCGCTGCAATCTTTGACTAGTGTTGTTTCCGCCCATCTTGTCAAGTATTCTGTCGTGGTAATAATGTACCTTGATCCTGTCCTCTTTGCTGGTGTGTTAATTGGTCCCACAAAATCTATTGCCCATTTTTCAAATACCTGTAACGTTACCTGTGATCGTATGGGAATCTCTTCCCTTCTATTTGGTTTACCCACTCTTTGACATACATCACATCTCTAGTAGTACTCTTTCGAGTCTCTATGAAAGGTCGGCCACCGTAGTCCTGCGCGCAATACCTTCTAGGCGATATATTTGCCTGTGTAGTGCCCTTATGCTACTCCTTCATGGGATTTTTCTAAAATTATTGTTCTTTCATGTTCTAGCACATATCTTCTGTAGATGCTATATGCGCCCATTTTGTATAAGTGTCCTACAATCAGCTAATAGTCTACAACCAAGACTACCAATATTTTGTGCAGTGTTATATTCATGTGGTGCAATACTTGTACTCAAGTATTGTATGATGTCTGCAAAGTATTCATCAACGATCTAAACTGAAAATAATTGTGCATCCAAAAATTTGTCCTCTAAATTTGTAGGTTCCTCTCCATTCGTGACCCTTGATAGGTGGTCAGGTCCTGCGTTCATCTTCCCTGGCTTCATTATTACTTCAAAATCAAATACTTGAAACAGTAGTAACCATCNAACACTGTCTTGTTGACTAGGTACTTAAGGGTTGAGTGATCTGTGAACATCTTAAAATGTTTTCCCAGTAAGTAATGTTTGAAATTTTGTAGTGTGTAGACCATAGCTAGGCCTTCCCTCTCTGTAGTGTTGTAGTTCTATTCTGATTCTGACCATTTTATGCTTGCAAATGTTATAGGATGATCCAAATCTCCTACTCCTAGATGCGCCAAAATAGCTCCAAGTGTTATGGTTGATGCATATACATGTATCTGGAATGTCTTCTCCCAGTCTAGGAATACTAGTATCGGTGCGGTGACCATTTTTTCTTTCATCTTATCCAGACTGTGTTGGCAATCCTCATTCCACTGAAACTCTGTATATTTCCTTAACAGTTTCTCCATTGGCACGGTGAAGTGCACGTACCCTTTGATAAATTTTCTGTAGTATCCTGTGTATCCCAATGTCTCTCTTAGTTGACGAACTATTTTTGGTGGTGTCAAGTTAACGATTACTGCAATATTTGCAGGATCTACTAGTAAGCCTTGATTTCATACTATATGCCCCAATAGTATTCCAAACGGTGTTCTGAAAATACACTTCTTGATGTTTAATGATATATGGCACTGCCTACATCTTTCTAATATTAGCCACAAGACCTCTACATGGTATTTCAATAGGCTATAGACTGTCTAATCGTCCAAGTATACCTCTAGGAACTGGTGGATAAATTCGTCAAATGTAGCTATGACTACTCTGGAAAATATTGTTGCCATCTGGTGCATTCTTCAGTCCAAATGACATAATTGTTTACTGGTAGGATCCCCATTCTGTAGAAAAAGTGGTCTTGTATCTATCTTCTAGTGCTATATTGATCTAATGGTAGCCTGAGAATCCATCCATGAATGAGTAAACTCTGTGTCCTCCTACGTTCTGCAACACTTCATCTGTGAAAGGTGTAGGAAACGGGTCATGTAAGCATTCATCATTCAACTTACTCAAGTCGATGCATATTTTTATCCCGCCTTGTTTTTTCTCTTGAACTACCATCGGGCTTATCCATTTTGATTCTTCCACAGGTTCTATGATTCCAGCTTCGAGCATTCTATCGATCTCAACTTTAACTTTTTTCTTATAGATCGGATTTAGTCTGTAAGGTCTCTCTCTGATCAGTCTTGCCTCAGCTCTAAGTGGTATCTTCATTTCACCTATCTCTCTTGATATTTCCTTCATTTCTGTAAACGTTGTGGGAAACAGATCGTTGTACTCGTGCAATAAATCTGTTATGCTCTCCACTGTCTACTCATCCCAGTAGTCTCCAATGTTGGCCATTTTGGGATTCTCAACTATCCCAATGTTGACTTTCTTCACCTTGATCGGCACAACAATTACTTATGATTCTATAGGTGGGCCTTCCACTTCTCTTTTGCCTTCAGGTTCCTCAATCTGGATATTACGTGGATCATCTTCATCTGGTGCTTCTTCCTACACATGGTAGCATGAAAAAATTTCTTTCACTACCTATCTGTTTCATTGTTTTTCTTATGTTATGAGTTCAACTTTAGGTTCTTGAATGAATATCACCCCTCTTATTTTCTTAAGTGTTTCATCTATGTTGAGGTTCTCATGCTCTAATAAGAAAGTGACTTTAAAATTATGTTGTAGTATTGTCTAGCTAGTAGTTCCTCTGCTCAGTTCCTGGTCTATATACCAGTTTGCTAGTATGCCTTCTAATGTGTGTACGAAATTATGAGGTCATTCCTCTGGGGGTGTCATTTTCCATAGTGCTCTGCACCTCTCCAAGTGTTCTATTGGTGCCCCCTATCCATCATAATTTTGTTTCTGGCTTCTTTTTTTTTCTGTTCCAAACCTTATGCAAAGTAATCGCTTACATTGGTACCAATCCTTGATTGTTTCCTTGTGTGCCCCCCACCATCTGGCAGGTGTGGCCTTGAGTTCTATATCGAGTGCTAAGAGTCTCTGATTTTCTAACACTTTGTCCTCGTATTGTGACAAGAATACTTCTAGATCGTTTACTCCATGAAAATTGGGTGCTTCCCTTATTTCCATACCTACCCATCTTACTGCGCATTCTTGCGCATCTTCTTGTAGAGACTTCATGTAGCCTTTGTTTCCAGTTTTCTAATCATGTATCTGAGTTTGACACACATGAAGTAATTCTTCGCCAACTAAGTATCCCATCTACAGTTGGGTTTACGTAATACTCATTTCAAGTAGTTGTCCTGTACAACTCACTGATTTCTTCCAAGTCCAAGAAAGTAGGCTCTACAAACCTCTCCCCTTCTGATGGGTCTAATGGAGCGATGAACCTGTATTCTTATGACTCAAATGTCATTTTTTGTGTCTTTAAATTGATTATGGTGTGGTTATCAAATTCCCAATCCAAGCCGAGCAATGTTGGATATGGTGTTGTGTCATCCACTATTTCAATCACTTTGAAGTCTGCTTTAGTGCGCACTCCATCTAGGTCTACCGTCACTCCTTTTAGTCTGCCAATTGGGACAAGTCTGTGTTGGTTTGCTAGTTTCAACTGAACGGGTGAATATCCTAATGTGGGCTCTCCCATACATTGCCATGTCTTCTTGTGTAATACATTGACTTCAGATCCTAGATCCAGTATGATATATCCCATGTTTAAATCTACTATGTTGGCATTCATCCTAAACTCCCTACTTGTTCTTCTCCTTGTACGTAGGTGATTGACTGTTTTTTGTTCTATTTTTCCTTTTGTCTCTATGCTACATCTTTCTAATATATTTTGCAATATTTTGACAAAGGATGGATCATTCAATAGTTTTACACATGATTGCAAAAATCCTTTGATTGTACTTACTTGTCCCAGGGGTTGCATTTCTTTGGTATGATCCAACGATGGAGGCATCTCGTACTCTATTTCTTCCTTGCTCTGCTAAACAGTTGAAGTCGGTGCGGTGTCTGGCTTCATAAATTAATGTCTCACTTGCTTAAATGTTTCCTTCTCATTCTGTGCATCGAACTGTTTCCTTGGTTCGACGTTCTTCTTCACCCACTGATGTTGTACTGGCTCTTGTCCAACTACATCATTGCTTGTTTTAGCTCCTCCATGTGTAAATATGTTGATGTTTTGTCCTTCATTCCTTGCTTCGGCTGAAATCCATTGAACATTCCGGTTTCTCTGATTCCTCTTTTCCTGGATCTTTCCTAGTAACGTAGGACATTCTTCCATGTCAAGATTTGATGCATGACAATACATACAATTCATTGGTGGAAGTGGGCATTCTCTTGCATAATGTCTCGGTTGTTGACAATTGTGACAGACCATTGGTCCTCTACCTCTTCCAAAGCCTCCTCGTGATTGTCCTCCACCTTTGTATCCATCTCGATCTCCTTGTGGCACATTATACTGAGGTGCCTGATTGTATTGTGTGATATTGTACTGAGGCAACATTATGTTGTATTGAGGTCGTGTTGTGTCATATTGTGGTTGCATTGTATTATATGGTTGTTGCGTAGTATTATACTGTTGTTGCGCAGTGTTGTATGGGGTTGGTACTTTGTTAAACTAAGGTGTGTCTTGTCGGGTCATCATTTATGCCTGCACCCTATATGCATCTGATGTCCTCTCTCTCATCAAGTCCATTGTTCTACAAGATTTGTCATCGTGGCCCAATGACTTGCAAAATTTGCAATATGAACTCTTTAGGACTATCTAGTATTTTTGCATCATTGGGAAATGATATGGATCGTGTCCAGGTTTCTTACATATTTTTCACCATAGTCCTCCTATTGGTAACGGATTTGGCATCCATGCAACCATATACTGCACAAATGTTGGGCATTCATTATTATGTTGTCCTTTCTTCCTTCATGTGGTACACCATAAGACTTCTCGTTTTTCCTTACTTTTGTTATGGTTTAACTAGAACGTTAAATTCTTGAAATCCTCCTTCAGCTCTTCGATGGATGGATCCTTCTTATGATATTGGTTTTCTTATAGTTGCAGGGCTACCTACAGAGCCTCTATCTATGTATGAAACTTATGTTGTTGCAGTGGATATTTCAAGTGTGGTAGTAGTGAATTGACGAACAGGTTCCTGTGATGCATATCTATCATGAGATATTTCAACTTTCCTTTCAGTCACTTGAATCTCTGGTCAATCTACCATATAGATTCTCCTAGTTTATATCTAATTTATATCATCTTTTTCATGTATTGATCCTTTGAACTTGGTTTCTGACACTCATTTATCAACAATTTCTTGATGTTTGCAATTGTTCTGGCTCTCCCCGGTGGATTTTTTGTAGCTAAACTCATATACCAATCTAGTGTGTGATCCCTTAGTGTAATCACTAGTTGTGCAAGTTTAGTATCTTTGTATGTGATATTTTTTTCTTCCCAGATCTTTTCACAGATAAATAGGTGTTTTATGGGTCCTCCGATGCTTCTCCTTTGAATTCTGGTAACCTGATGGTTGGATTGTGTCCGACCATCATGAATGTTGAACTACTACCTCTGCGTGATGTAGATACTTGACTAGTGCTTCCTGAATGGGTTCCTCTAGTTGTTGTTCCTTTTGTAGATGTACCTCCTACTGTCTTCCTTCTCCCAAAATTAGGTTTTCTAAATGGTGGTGTTCTTTTTGGTGTGTTAGTCATACATGGGTTTATGGGTTCTACACTGACAATAATATGGATAGGATTGCTACCTTATATTCCCTCTCTTGGACCTCTCATCTTCCTCTCATATGTTGCGCGCATGATTTCCTCAATCTTCTCCACAGCCCGGAGATCCTCTACCTCCTCTTCATCACTTACCAAGCCTTCCCTCACGCCTACAACTCTCTTCTTGGTGTTCACCTTGTATTGGTGGGGTAGTCTACTGCATGTCTTTCCAGTTATCGCCATGATCTGCTTGATCTGTTCGTCATCCATCATGATTGGGTCCAATGGTTCCTCCTTCTTTCCTTTATCCACTTCTCCTTCCATTTTTCCTTTTTCTGTCAGTGTTTCCCCACTTCTCCCATGCACGTAGGGAAGTTTAGTTGTTTGAATCCATTGTCATTGCACCTTTTTTATATAGAAGTATCATAATAGAAGTATACATCGATAAAATATACCTTCATCGAGGCCCTCGTAGAAACTCTTTCTCCTTTTAGTTGTACAACTTCACAGTATCTATTACAAATTCTATTATAAATCCTGCTACAATATTGTCAAGCCAAAAATCTACTGCACGGGTGAATTTTTTATTCACCTCTTGTAAATGCTCCATTTGAACTAGGATCCACTCTAACTGTCGAATCCATTTTTTTGTGTGGTTATCCTTCAACCTCAATATCCACTCCTATAGTAGGTTTGGAAAATCATAGAAAAATAATTCATGAAGATCAGTAAACACATACTTCTCAAGGTATTTGCACAGTGTTAGTCTAGGGTTTTTGTTATCTTTCTGTGCAAACTCCATCTCCTTTGTCTTCAGACAGCTTCTGATCTCTTCTTTTATGGGATTCCATGGTCTCAACATCCCCTTCTAGCGACGCATTCTCACCTTCTTGTTGTCTAATTTGATGTTCTCTTGACCCGCCTTCTGCAGATATTACCCTCTTTTAACAAATTTTCAACAGATCCCATCCACTCAATCCTATGTTGTTCCAACTAGCAACAGAACCATTTTTTGGTTTGATATCGGAGTTTATACCTTTAACATGAATGACCCAGGGTTCAAATCTACTAGGGTTCTAACAAATCCTCTAAAACTATTGGCCCTCCTGGTAAAACAGAAGGCAACGCAACACATGGAGTTCACTACGCAGTCTCACCCGAGATAGTCTCAATGGGTGACTACAATACTCAAATGTTTGTAGTCCAGGATTGAGTGGAGATCTTAGAAGTGTGCATTGAGGGTTGTATTTAACTTATTAAAGCAATATACTATCATTCACGATTATGCATTGGATATAATCAACTTGATCATTCATCATGTTAATATCTACTCATCAAAAGTAAAAGATACATAAAAATTCAATCACATAACACATGTTTTACCGTGGTTCACCCCCTCCTAGGCTACGTCCATAAAGATCTGTCTCTTAATCTCTTCTATTATGGCAGTTCCAAAACTACAATGACATGCACTTTACAACTCCTCTCAATCGGGTTGATATATATTATGAGGTGGACTAGATCACACTAGGCTCCTCATCCTATGATCTAACCCTCAATATCTACCCTCCTGACTCTATACGTCTCAACAACTTACAAAATCGGGTCGTATGACAAAAGCATTACAACTAGTTATCAAAACATGACTCCTCTCTTTTGTTGTCTCTTCAGATTACAACTATTTCCTTCTATATCTCTCACCCCTCTCTCCTAGACCTCCTAGGTATCTATATATATTCATTTTTGGCTCATCATCCATTACAATGTTTTACAGAAACCCTAACCCTAACGTCGTTAGGTCTTCCATGCATGCACACATCTTGCTCTTCCTTCCAGTTGTCGCTTTCCTCGTGCATGCCTTTCTTCCCAAAATTGCCTTTCTTTCCTCTTTGGCCTGCTTCCAATAGGGAACCAACCCTAGGAAGCACCAACTCCCTTGTTTTTAGGGCACCAACCCTAGGAAGCACCAACTCCCTTGTCTTTAGGGCACCAACCCTATGAAGAACCGACTCACTTGTTTTCACACTTTACTTAGTAAAGGATATAAATTCTTCCTTGCTCCTCCCTTCCATCGCTCACTGCATAATTAGCTTTAGATTTCCTTCTTGAGCTCTACTTCTACTTTTGATATTCTGATATGGGTTGTAGAGACACTTTCTTCTCACCATTCTTTCTTGTTTATATAGTCTTCCAACTGGTGTGAGCTTAGAAGAATTGTGTCCTTTTATTTGAAATTTGAACATTGCACCTCTTCATTTAAATGATAATATTAAACTTTAAATAATATATTTTTTCCTTTTTCCTGGATGGGGTGCTTACAAACTCAAAAGCCAGACATCTAGAGGGGACGACACCTGGACAAGTCTCATGCCACCTGGAGCCATCATAGGTGCACCCTCCCTCTTCCATCACCTCATGACTTTAAATTCTTAGTCGTCGCTCCTCGGCTTTCACTTGTTGTCGACTTGGTGTTATTACTTGGTGATTCAGTTCATGGGAATTTTAATAGGGATGGGTTGGATGAAGTCACAGTCCCATCACCCATCCCGCCATGGAGGTTTTAGGCCTGAATCATGGAGCTTCAAGGCTGATTCGAGCCCTTGGCCTCCAAAGTCTAGGCCTCCACCAAACTTTGGTGTCATCCTTCTCCTCTAGTTTGAGCCTCTGCAGTGCTCCTGGCCCTCAACACCCAACATCTCTCCACTGATTCTGCAATGTCACTGCATCTAGTTGGTCTTGATCTCGTCGAGAAACCTCTATCATTTTCCTCACGCGTTCACTTTCTAGTTTCAGGTGGCTACTTCCATGCCTCAAATCAGGGGCAAATTGAAGAGGGGAGCAACCTAGCATGCGGCCAGAGGAAGGGCAGTGGGAGGGCATGACTCTCCTCTAGAATACGAGCTCGCTTCCACCCCCAACTCCTATTGTTTCTCCCACTCCTTCTCCTCCTACTCAAGACAACTCCCTGGACCTATCCCCACTGTCAAATCCCTTTGCTTGTCGATTCGAATGGTTCAACAACCTTGGAAACTCCCTCGGCTTCGCTCCCAAGATTATTCCATCCCCCCTCACCACCCTCCACCTCCTCCTCCTCCTTCTCCACCCCCCGTCACCTCCACTGCCCTGTTTCCTTCAACTCCTTTCTCCGACTCCCCCAATTCCTCCTTCGACTCTCCACTTCCTCCTCTGGTCTCCTCAGCTTTCTCTCGCTGCGCAGAAAGGGATTCTCTCAAAGAGTCCCTAGGTGACCTTAAGCATGGAATTGAGGACATCAAGAACGCCATTAACGAGATCTAACACAAGAAAATAGAGAAATGGAATCATGTAGACATCCTGATGACTTTCCTTCAGGACCTTATGCAGGCCATCTTGGACAGAGATAAGCTTGGTAGAGACACCATGCATGCACATCAGGATTTCTCGAGGCAAAGGATTGACCCCGACATTGGATAATTCCTTCTGGCTCAAGTTTCCTATTTTCTATATTTTCAGTTAATATACTTCATAAGTTTTTTGCCCTACACGACCACTCAACTTTAGGAATTTTGATTTTAGAAAATGACCAGTCTTTTGGGTTTAGTCTGTCTCAGTCCAGAATACAAAAAAATTTCCCTACGTGGCACTGTAGATCACTATATCTCACTGCTCTGCAAGTTTTGCATGAAAACCTTGAATTTTAGGCCATGTGGCAGCATTGGTTTCCCACCAGGGCAATGCTATCATAGCCGCTTATGATAGATTGACAGTTGTAATCCTTCTTCTATGCAGGTTTTAATATAATTTCTAACTTACAAAAAAAAATATCATTTTTTCTTTTTATTTTTATTCATAATGCTCATGATTTAACTCTTCTTTAATCATGACTATGCATCGGTTTTTTAATCTACAGAACTTGAATTTTTGTGAATTTGAGTCTTAATCAATAGGCGCTCCCTTCAACCAAAATGCATGTGACTGCGAGCTCAAAACCATGAGCTTATCCATTCCAAAAAGAAAAATATTAGCGCTTTCTTCTTCTGCCCCTATTCTTCTACGTGGGACCGTATTCAAATATCTAAGGGCTTATTTACTTCTAGCCCCTTTAACTTCTTTATATTATCACGTGATCGGTGTTGGAACTAGGTTCTTCGGAACTTCTAGGCTTTGCATTCATTACTTCATCCTTCGAGACTTCCGGCCTTTACTTCATCCTTTGGGACTTTCAGCCTTTACTTCATGATTCACGCTTACTCTATCTTTCCATTGTACTTGATTAGACAGTCAAGAAATATTATATAGGATCTTACATCAATGGTCAAACGTTAATTCATGACTTCAGGCTTCAGTGCTTCAGATATTTTAGTTGGTAGGAGAAGCTGGATATCCCCAGAGGATGTAGTCTCGTAGTGATGTGGCTTGCTAATGTCATTGTTGACGTGGAACTGTCTGAGTGGTTTCCATGTGTCACCTTGATTTCTGACTTTCATATACCTAATGTGCCAACTATACCTTAACACTTGTCACTAGCTGATTGGGATACATGTCATATTTGTCTTCAGCCACATGTATCTCTCCTAGATCATGGATTTACACTTCATGGACTCAGGAGTTTTGGCACTTTTATATCATCCTTGGATCATTTCTGAAGTGTCAAATAGATCTATCACTGTAGATATTTTCTTGTATTGATCGACGAATTTTGTTAATTCTGGGGCTCCAAAGTTTAGGATTTATTGGTTTATCTTAGCTTCTTATAGTTGGAGTAGGTCAATGTCGGAGTTGACCACCTTATTCCTCTTAGAATGATATAACAGTTTCAATATTCATTCCATATCAATGGTTGACAGGATTTCCCTACTCTTCCTCTGATCTGACAGTTTACGGGAGTTCGCAACTTCGGGGCTTCGACCTTTGGGTAAACTTACATGTTTCAAAATCCTTTTCATCAGAGTGGTCAACACTTAATTCTAGATGAAATATGGATCTAACGGCTGGGAAACTATCTGAAGTTCATTCCTGATCAATGGTTGGAATTATTTCATGAATTCGGGATTTCATGGATTCTTTCTTGTCTCTAGTAATTGTTGAAGTGGCAAAGTGGTGAAGTTATTTATCCGCTACTTGATCCAACTGTCCACAATGCTACTGCTTCAGATCTTATGTTTGAGATGTAATCCTTCCCAACCTATAAATTTACCTCGATCTAATGATCCTATATTGTCCTGAACTAAGAATGAACGGTTCCTATAACTCGATCCTTTACAAAGGGATTTCTTTACCCACATAACTTTGTCTCCTTTGTTATTTCAAATGCGCCATCTCTTTTCAGCTTCGATTA
>JZKD02S0260396.1:312649-327380 GCA_000966675.3 Picea glauca
AGTGTGGCAGAAAAATCACGGCAGAAAAAGTGTGACAGAAAAATCGAAGCAGAAAAATCGTGGTAGAAAAAGTGCAGCAGAAACATCATGGCAGAAAAAGTGCGACAGAGAAATCATGACAGAAAAAGTGCGGTAGAAAAATTACGGAAGCAACATGGTTGGGGTCTATTTATGAGAGATATGGCACATCTTGTTTGAGGTATGTTTTGTGAGCTAGGGTTTAGCTCTTGAGATTGTATTGGATGTTCAGTATTGCTACATATATCATATTTGTTGAGGGATACAGTTGGTATTTTATTGTTGGTATTTGGCATATGGGTATTTGTCTTTTGGTTGTGATGTGTTGCTGAAGTTGTCAGTTTAGCTTGAGGCTACATAACAATGAGGTTGTGTCACATGGTTTGATGTAAATTTTTATGGTATTTGGTTTATGGATAGAGTGATGAATTGTTAGATAACTTTAGATGGTTATATTGGTGTATGTCTTTGGTATATGGTTGAGGTACATGTTGGGTACATGGTTGAGACAAGTAATTGATGAGTTGGCACATACATGAGGTGTATAGTTGATGAGTTGGCACATACATGATGTGTATAGTTGATGATGTTGGTACATCTTGATGATTCAAGGTTGATGCATGGTTGATGCATGGTACATGTTGGTTCAGCTTATTGGTACAGGTTGTTTGGTGTAGGTTGATTGGTATAGGTTGAAAGTGGCAGTGGTTGATTCAGTGACAATGACAGGTTGTCTACATTTGACATTTATATTTCAGGGTGGTTGGATGGGACAAGGATAGGTGGTTGTAGCCACCTTCCGGTTGTAGTTAGAGAAATTAGAGGTTGTAGCCTCCTTCTAGTTGTAGCTAGAGAATTGGGGAGTTGGAGATTCCCTCATGTTGTAGCCTGAGAAACTAGGGGGTTGGAGACTCCTTCCAGTTGCAGCTGGAAAACAAAGAAAGTTGGTGCTTCCAATGAATGTAATTCTTCAATACATATAAGAAAAATCATTCTGTGGTTTTCCCCTGCTTTGGGTTTCCACTTAAAAACATTGGTGTACTGTGTATGTGTATGTGCATGATTGCTCATTTGTTCATTGTTTATTTACTCTGCAATTATTGGATGATAATTCTACACTGATATAACACTTGCATTATATGGTTAAAAAGGATTCAATTTCTCTATTATTGATTCACCCCCCTTCTTAGTAATCCAACAATTGGTATCAGAGCGGGTTCCTTCAGAAATCAGTTTAACCAATGAAAGGAAGATCATGGAGAGAAACAACTTGTATAAAAATGGAATACCACAATTTGACGGACATAAGTATGCATTTTGGAGCATAAGGATGAAGACATATATACAGGCACATGGATTTGAAATTTGGAAATCAATTCATGTAGATGAATGCATAGTACCACCAGTTCCTCCAACAAATGGCAAAGCAATGAAACCCGGTCAAAATAATTCCAAAGCCAAAAATGCACTTCTGAATGGTCTTAGTGAAACAGTATTCACCAAAGTTGCACATTGTAAATTTGCTAAAGATATTTGGGAAAAACTTCGAAATATTTATGAAGGAGATTCAAGATTCAAAGCAACAAAGATTCAAACTTACAGAGGTCAGTTCGAACAGCTTAAGATGAAGGAAGACGAGAATATTGCAGCTTGTTTTTTACGAGTTGATGAAACAGTAAATGAAATCATAGGATCGGTAGAAGAAATTGAAGAATTTGTAATTGTTCAAAAGGTACTAAGATCTCTTCCTATGAGATTTGACCATAAGATATCAACACTAGAAGAAAGAGAATATTTGAACTCAATAAGCATGGACGAATTACATGGAATATTCATATCATATGAAATGATAATTGAACAGGAAAATCTAAATACAAAAGAAGGAGCCTTCAAAGCATCCAAAAAGTTAAAGAAAAAAGAAAAATAACTTAGCATCAGCAGTGACATCTCGGAAGATGATGAAGAAGTGGTCAACTTTGTCAAAAGATTGAACAAGAGAACCAACGACAGGTATAGAGGTAAGATTCCTTTGATTTGTGTTAATTGTGATGGTATTGGTCACTTTGCTAACAAATGTCCTCATAAGAAAAAGAGAAATGATGAAGGTTATTCAAATAACAAACAAACATATAAAGGAAAAAGAACCACAAAGAAAGTTTTCAAGAAAATCTTATGCACCAAAGCAAACATCTCATCATCAGATGAAGATGAAGTCAGTGACAGTGAGACAAAAAGAGTTATATTCATGGTAGTAGAAGACTCTGATAAAGAAAACTGCAAAGAAGAATATGACGAAGCCGAAGAAGAATATGAAGAGGCAGAAGTTGACTACCGAGAAGAATTGATGTGTTCCATAGAAGTTATCAAAAGAGAAAAGAAGAAAAACAAGAAACTACAAGAGGAACTAGACAAGAAAGAAGACACCCAAGAACTAGAACAAATGATCACAAATTTGAAGGTTCAAATAGAAGAAGATAAAAGAATTGAAGAAACACTCAAAGAAGAGCTAGAAGAAAAAGACATGATCATTGGAAATTTGGAAGCAAAGATTGTCACATGAAGAAAAGATCTTCAAAAGAAAAATATGCATAACAACTCAAAAGTTTTGGATGACATTATCAGCAATCAAAAACCTCATCATGACAAGTCCGGACTTGGATATAATCAGACAAAAAAATGATCAATATCCAAAACAACATATCAAGAAACATATCCAAAAATATATGTAGAAACAATCAAAGGGGATAGGAAGATCTACAAGGAAGATTACAGGGACACTCCTCCACCGAGAAGATTCATATTTTAGAATCACCAATCGAAAGATAGGCCTCAGGAAGAAGAAGAATTCATAAGAGTAGCTCCTTTCATAAGATCTTCAATTCCCAGGTATCAAACTATCTTTTTTGTTTTATGTTATGTGTGTAATAATTTTGGACATAAAGATATGAATTGCAGAGCTAACAACAGGAACATAAAAAAATTTGAAAGTCATACACAAAAGGGTTATCCAAGAAGGCCTAGTGAAACATAGAGAAGAAGTTACAATAGGTTTGAATCCTTGAGCATTGAAGTGGAATGTTACAAATGTAACAAATTTGGACACATGGCCAAAGATTGCAGAATGACAATCCCTTCTAGAGAACCGCAACAGAATAACAACAATCACAGACAAGAACCTCAGAAAAGGACACGGATAAGAAAGAAAAATTAGTATAGCAATGAAGAATGCACACTCACTCTACAAGCTAAGAAGAAGAAACGTGGTTGGTATGTTGACAGTGGCTATTCAAAACACATGAAAGGTGATAGAGACAGGTTTATTACTTTAAGAAAGGAAAGAGATGGATCAATCTCCTTTGGAAATGATGATTCACCTAAAATCATTGGAAAAGGCACAGTTAGAATTGGGAACAAGAATACAAAGGAATAAAATGTTCCGCTAGTAGAAGATATGAAACATAATATTCTAAGTGTGATTCAAATATGTGACCAAGGTCATTAAGTTACTTTCGATTCAAAAAAGTGTGAGATAAGAAATGAAGGTTCAGGAAAATTGATTGCTACAGCTACAAGAACTTCAAGCAACATATAAGTGTTGAGTGAAATTGGAAATGAAAAGTGTTTTCTAGGAAAGGAAGATGAAAGTTGGCTATGGCATGGAAGAATGGGTCACATACATTTTGATAACCTTGTCAAAGTCATCAAAATAGAAGCAGTCAGAGAAATTCCCCATATCACGAAACCAACCAACACTTTATGCAAGCATTGTCAAAAAGGAAAGAAAACAAAGACCAAATTCAAATCAAAGAAATATTCAATGGAGGAGAGTTCACTTCAAATGAATTTATGGACTACTACAGTAGTCATGGAATAAAAAGGAAATTCTTTGTTGTTAGGACACCTCAACAGAATGGAGTTGTTGAAAGAAAGAACATGACAATACAGGAAATGGCTCGAACAATGCTAATGGGTTCCAAATTGAAAGATATTTTTTGGACACAGGAAGTGCATATAGGAGTTCACATTCAAAACAGAGTAATGCTCAGAAACAACACTGACAAAGCTCCTTATGAGCTATGGAAAGGAAGACCAACAAATGTGAAGCACTGCAGAGTTTTTGGGAGCAAATGCTACAACAAAAGAGAAGATGGCAGAATGGGAAAGTTTGACTCTCGTGTGGAAAAAGGAGTACTTATTGGTTACTCAAGTACAAGGAAAGCATACAAGTGTTACAACCTAAGATTGAACAAAGTTGTGGAAATCATCAACGTATCAATTGATGAAACAGGTAGACAAGAATTAAAGGAAGAAGAAAATGAGTCAATGGAACAGCTTTACAAAGAAGAAGAAAAAGATGAAAAGGAAGTAGAAGGGGAAGATGAAGAAGATCTGATAGAAAAAGAAGAGCAATTTCAGCAAGTGCCTCCAAAGACACCTAGCAGACGAGTACAAAAGAATCATCCTTCAGATCATATTATCAAAAATAAAGATGTAGGAGTTGAGACTAGAAGAAGAATCTATTCACCAGAACAAATGCACCTAGCACTCTCATCTACGATTGAACCAACCTGTTTTGAAGAGGCCATCAAGGATGAATTTTGGAATAAGGCCATGGATGAAGAATTGGATCAAATAGATAAAAATGATACTTGGGAATTGGTTCCAAGACTAAAGGATAAGAATGTGATCGACACAAAGTGGGTATATAGGAATAAATTGAATGAATATGGACATGTTACAAGTAACAAAGCTATATTGGTATGTAAAGGATATGCACAGGTTGAAGGAATTGACTTTGAAGAGACATTTGCCCCAGTTTCCAGAATGGAAGCAATCTGATTGCTTTTATCTTATGCATGCTCCACAAATATTAAAGTGTATCAGATGGATGTAAAATCAACTTTTTTGAATGGGGAACTTGAAGAAGAAGTCTACATTGAAAAACCAGAAGGATTTCAGTTGTCAGAGAACGTAGATTATGTGTGTATATTAAAGAAGGCCTTGTATGGTCTAAAACAGGATCCTAGAGCATGGTACTCTAGACTGGATAAATATCTACAGTAGGGAGGATTCAGAAAAGGAAGTGCAAACAAAAACCTCTACATCAAGGTAAGTCAAGATAGTATTTTATTAATTGAAGTTTATGTTGATGATATTATTTTTAGTAGTGATGATGATAGGTTAAGCCAAAAATTTGCAAAGGATATGCAGAATGAATTTGAAATGAAATTACTTGGAGAACTATCCTTCTTTCTGGGACTTCAGATACATCAAAGCCACCAAGGAATTTTTATTTTTCAAACCAAGTATATCAAAGAAATGTTAAAGAGGTTAATAATGGAAGATTACAAACCAATTATCACTCCCATGCAAACCAGTTGCAAGTTAAGAAAAGATGATGATTCAAAGTCTACAAATCAGAGGCAATATAGGTCAATTATTGGTATCCTACTATATGCGACAAAATCCAGACCAGATGTAATGCAGGTAGTTGGATAGGTGACATGATTTCAAGCAGCACCAAAGGAATCACAGGTATTAACAGTGAAGAGGATTTCCAGATATCTCAAAGGAACATAAGAGTTTGGATTATGGTATCCAAAAGGAAAGGATCAATCACTTATTACCTACACAGATGCAGATTGGGAAGGTTGTATTGATGACCGGCGAAGCACTAGTGGAGCAATGTTCTACTTAGGTGAGTGTTTAGTATCATGGCTAAGCATGTAACAATCATGAGTATCTTTATCTACAACCGAGGCAGAGTATATTGCAACAACAACATGTTGTACACAGGTTCTTTGGATGAAAAAAAATCTGACAGATATACAGGTTAAGTATGATGAGCCCATTCCAATCTATTGTGATAATACAAGCGCCATCAGTATCTCAAAGAACCTAGTGATGCACTCCAAGACAAAGCACATTCCAATCAAGTATCACTTTCTATGGGAAACATTTGCAGAAAAGAACATCAGAGTTGAGTATGTGGACACAAAAGAACAAGTGGCAAACATATTTACAAAACCACTTCCACGGAAAGCCTTTGAGTATCTTCGTCGGAGACTCAAAATTATTTCTACTCCAAAATGAATGCTTTTGAATGCTTATCTTATATGTCTTATATGTACATGAGGAAACACCATAAAGATGGTATTTTAGTCAGGGGGACAAGCCCCGGATGGAAAGATACATTTTCCATTGATGAAAAAGGGGGGGATATTTATCATATGTAGAGGACAGAGGCATGGTTAGAGGGGGATCAATGGTCACAGAGATGCAGAGGATAGAGGCATGGTTCTAGGGGGAGCATGAGTGATATGATTTCAGTATTACATTAGAGTGTTTCCATCAATGCCAAAGGGGGAGATTGTTGATTAAGGTTGGTTGTCATTGATGTCAACCCTTGAAGAAAGATCGATAGCACAGTTTTGGGTAATGGACCCAAGTTTTTTTTATGTAAATATGACTCATTATTGTCTTGTCATGTTTGATAAGAAGTAAAAATGGATGAACTCCAAAGTGGTCCCCTTATGGTGAAATCCCTCATGGGAAGACGCTTTGCAAATTGAGTTATCCTAGAAGTATGGTTAGAGAACCCATGCTTAATTATGGAATAATGAGATGAAGGTCAGTGAATTTGTCAGTGAAACTATCCTAGATGGATAGTGTTTTTCATGCCATTTTCGGTGGTATGTGGAACGTCACATAACTCCTCACAATTAGAGAGTTATGGCCATATAAAGTTGAAGAACCCTCATGACTCATATAGAAGCCCCCAAAAGTGAAGTGTTTGCAAAAGAAATTATTTAAATAATAAAGTAAATGGAGAACTCCCTAAAATAAGGAAAGTGTAATGCTACATGAAAGTATAAATAAGAGAAAAAACTCTCTCATTTAAACAGACTTGAATATCATTGAATATCTATTTTTGTGAAAGGTTATTTGGGAAGGTATTATTGATAGAGAAAATTTGTAGCAGGAAAAGTGTGATAGGAAAACTACGACAAAAAAAGTGCAACAAAAAAATCGCAGTAGAAAAAGTGTGGCAGAAAAAGTGCGACAAAAAAATCGCAGCAGAAAAATCGAGGAAGAAAAAGTGCGTAGAAAAATCGTGGAAGAAAAAGTGCGGCAGAAAAATCATGACAGAAAAATCGAGGTAGAAAAAGTGCGGTAGAAAAATCGCGACAGAAAAAGTGCGGCAGAAAAATCGCAGCAGCAACATGGTTGGGGTCTATTTATGAGAAATATGGCACATCTTGTTTGAGGTATGTTTTGTGAGCTAGGTTTTATCTCTTGAGATGGTATTGGATTTTCAGTATTGCTGCATATATCATATTTGTTGAGGGATACAGTTGGTATTTTGTTGTTGGTATTTGGCATATAGGTATTGGTATTTTGGTTGTGATGTGTTACTGAAGTTGTTGGTTTAGCTTGAGGCTACATAATAGTGAGGTTGCGGCACATGGTTTGATGTAAGGGTTTATGGTATTTGGTTTATGGATAGAGTGATGAATTGTTAGATAAATTTTGATGTTTATATTGGTGTATGTCTTTGGTATATGGTTGAGGTACATGTTGGGTACATGATTAAGACAAGTAGTTGATGAGTTGGCACATACATGAGGTGTATAGTTGATGATGTTGGTACATATTAATGAGTCAATGTTGATGCATGGTACATGTTGGTTCAGGTTATTGGTATAGGTTGTTTGGTGCAGGTTGATTAGTACAGGTTGTTACAGGTTATTGGTATAGGTTGACAGTGACAAGTTGACAGTGGTAATGGTTGATTCAGTGATAGTGACAGGTTGTCTACATTTGGCATTTATATTTCAGGGCGGTTGGATAGGGCAAGGACAGGTGGTTGTAGCTAGAGAACTTAGGGGGTTGTAGTCTCCTTTTGGTTGTATCTAGAGAATTGGGGAGTTGGATCTTCCCTCAGGTTGTAGCCCAAGAAACTAGGGGGTTGGAACCTCCTTCCAGTTGCAGCTGGAAAAAAAAGGAAGTTGGTGCTTCTAATGAATGTAATTCTTCAAGACATATAAGAAAAATCATTATGTGGTTTTCTCCCTCTTTGGGTTTCCACATAAAAACACCGGTGTATTGTGTATGTGTATGATTGCTCATTTGTTCATTGTTTATTTACTCTGCAATTATTGGATGATAATTCTACATTGATATAACACTCGCATTATATGGTTAAAAGGGATTCAATTTCTCTATTATTGATTCACCCCCCCCCTCTCAGTAATCCAACACAGAAGATCCTATTAAAATGTTGCTCAAGGAAGCCCTCATGTGACAAAGGAACAAAATGATGGACAACTTCACGCAGATCCTTTGATGGCTACCCACAGGAAAAGCATCTTCATCAAGCGGCCATGCAACCCCCTTCAAGATACATGTAAATTTTTATATTCCATTATTTGAAGGACTGATATATGTGGGTGTTGTATATAAATGGTTGAATCTACTCGAAGGATATTTTTCGGTCCACAATTTTTTCGATAGAGAAAATATCACTTTTTCACTCCTCAAGTTCGTTCCCCATGTTAAATACTGGTGGGATACTTACTCTGAGCAAAGGTTCGTGGATGAATATACAATGTTTGTGGTGGCCCCTACATGGGATTCCTTTTGGGATGTCATTAAAGAACAGTACTACCCTGTTGGAAGCTACGAGGACCAGTACACCAAATGGACCACCCGACGTCAAGAAAGAGATGAGACAGTATCAGATTTCACCAATATTTTCGATACCATGTGCACCAAATTGGGTATCAAATACTTTGAGCGTCATCTGGTGCTAAAATACTGTGATTATTTGCATAGATAAATTCAAACAGAAATGGAGTTCATGGACATTGCCTCATTGGGCACAGCTTATAGATACGTTGTCAAGACCGAGCATAAATTTAAGCAGAAACAGAGAGAGTTTGGATATGCAAACCCCTCATAGCTGAAGCAGGGTAAAGGAAACCCCAAACCACATAGAAAGGGACCAAGTCAAGATGGTCTCCCTCAGGACAACCAGTCCAAGCCGCAACACAAGAAGGGAAATGAGAAGATGAAGAAGGACATAGGAAAATGGTGTGAGTACCATAAAAGTCCTTGGCACAACACTGAAGAATGCCACTCCAAGAAGTCCCTCATGGATGAGATGAAGGCTTCTGAGTCAGAGGTCAATTTTGATTCCGAGTCAAATACTAAAGGAGGGAACAAGATTATCGATGTTGAACCCAATGCCTCTGTCGCTACCACCCTATTCTGACCAAGCGAACCAGAAGAACTAGAGGAAGGGAAATTCCTCTTTCACTCACATATGTGGGTCAAGGGGGATCCAATTCATTTCAATGTCGATAGCGGTAGTCAGAAAAACATGATTTCAGCAAAGGTCATAAAGTGGTTGGACCTGCCAATGACACCTCACCCGCAACCCTACACCATCAGCTGGCTTTGCCAAGGAAGAGATCTTCATATCATCCAATAGTGTCGTCTGCCCTACGACATCAAGCCTTTCAAAGATGAGGTATTGTGTGATATTTCTCCCCTTGAAGTTTGTGATTTTATTTTAGGACAACCATATTTGTGGAAGGGTCATGTTGTGTATGAGTCTAGACCCAATAGTGTTATTATTACTTTGGGTAGACAATTGTACAGGATCCCATAGGTAGCGCCGCCTACTGCTATTTATTTAATCTCTGCTAAGCAATGCAGTAAGGTCATTTCACAGACCGGGAAGTTCATCTTCTTTGTGATCTATGCTAAAAGTAAGCAGAAGGTCGTCACCTCATCTGTGGCCTCTACACAACGCCTCTCTTTGTAGCAGAATCAAGTGGACGGTTTTGTAACTTCCCCGGCCACTAACCCTTACTGGGTAACACTACCCAAACAATCTTATCATTGTTTTTCTATTGTGATACCATTTTGTAATATACCTGGCCACTCAAGTCAGGTCATGCTACCGAAAAACCCATTCTTATTGATCTGTCGATAACCCAAAAAATATCATACCCAGTCATAGACTTGTTGGGCTATGGCACATAGAAACTCTTGCAGAACATCATACATATCTAACTTAATAGAAAATTACATTCTGCTAATATACAAATAAATGTGGAAATAACAGTAAATCCTATACGTACAACATATACAGGATAAACTCATAAATATTAAACATGTACAAATACAAAGCAAGTAAATGAACACATAAATGGTACTTATCTTTCTAGATAAGACTACCAACTACATGCAAACCTTCCATGAACCTCCCAGTCATAGACCACTTTGCTCATCACTCTCAGCACTAGGTCACCCTCGAGCTGGGACTAAACTCCATTGGCAACATATTCCTAGGCTTGGCAAGGACAACAAAAAAGTTGAATAGAGCAACATGAATGATTTTTTCCCAGTATCCACTTACACCCATAACCCACAGACCCTCATTCCCCACATGCCTGTCCCACCCCAGGAGTGTACATCTTCACTATCACAAGTCCATCGATTTTCCACTCCCCTTCCTGGGCTTCAACAATAGGTTGGACTGGAAGTCTCAGAGTACTGTAGCTGCTACGGGACTCCCTCTAGGATAACTCACTCCCCTAGCACACTCTCTCACCTAGAAAGAGTTGCCCACAGGCCTGACAACCTTCCTCTTCAAACCATCTCTTTAGAAATTACAACAACAACATTTGGCTAATGCACATGTGATGGAAGCAACCGAAACTGGGTAAGGACACAAAAGATGGCAGCAAGCCATGCTCAGCCAAGGAACTGTGTTGGCAGCAACAACCAATCGTTAAGACATAGCACTAGCTCAGGCAAAGTACAGGTGCATTGTGATTCACAGGAAAACAAAGGTCAGTTTCATAGGTTTACTAGTTTTAGAGGCAAATGAATGATGAAGAGGTCAACGATGGAGTCAATGGATCAATACGTGAGTCAGTGGGTGAATTAGGTAAGATGGAAGACTTCCATGGAATGGTGAGATTACCCCCCCCGAATGGCAAGAGTGGCGAGGGAACACGAGCATGGGGAGAGACATGAGAGTGGAGGGAGAACCCTCTAATGAGTTGGCTTTCCAACTATAAGCTGCATGTGCTCAGGTTGACACACATCTTCCTGAAGTTGCATGAGCTCCACTTAAAACTCATTCCCTTTTCCCCAAGAACTTAGCACAACAAGGATTATGTCCAACCCTAGCCTTTTGGAAATAATAATATAATATTATTCCTTTATAGTTAAGCCCTCTAGCTTAGCCCCTAATCCTAGACACTTATCCCCTTCCCTCATGCTACCTAGTGGAGCTTAGACCCCCATTCTCTTTTATCGTGGTCAGACTACATGTTGTCATGTATTTATATTAATGATATGAGTATTTACATATACAAAAATAGGCTCTTTGTCCTTTAGCATCTAGGTTCTCCGGCCTAATCATCACATAAGCCTCCTAGCTTATAATCACTTGTCTCACCAGCCTACAAAACATATTTTCATTCACAATTACAACTGGTTCTCGGTCTTGGGATGTTAAAATCCCCTCCCCTTATTTATGCACTGTCCTTAGTGCATTATATACCATGTACCATTCAAATTCTTTAAAAATCTCCAAGGTTTAGCTATAGGATGCTTATTATACATCTGGTGCTCTACTTTCCAGCACCAATTATGGTATTCATACTATAGCTAGAAGTCAATCACTCTATTCCATAGAGGTTCTTTCGAAAATAATTCATCTCATTGTTCCATTTGACACACCCTCCTTATGGCAGTTACCATGCCATAAGGATCCTTGAGTTTCCTCCTCCTTATTGCACTTGCCTTTCCATGCTCGGACATCCCTTCACTACTATGTAGTCCTTCAATGATCCATCTTGTCAAGGCTTTAACACACAAAGAGAGTGTTGACCCATTACCAGAACCCCACCAAGGTTCTACAATTATAGGGCTTTAGTGTCCTCAACAGTAGTTTCTCTTTTCAGCATTCCAACTTTGATCATCATTATCTCATCTGCATCACACATGCAGTTATCATGAGAGAACATAAAAGAATTCATTTAGAAATCAAATTAATTTCATAACGAATTCAACTTTTCCCAAAATATGAAATTATTTTTCATAATTTTTTTCATTGTTGTTGCAATAATAGGGTGCAGTCTTCCTTATGGATTTCAGTAAGAACCATGTTGAATACCATTTTTCCTGCAATGCTTCTATCTTTCATTCAGCCAACAAGTTGTCAGTTTTTCCTGTACATCATACTCTCATTTCAATATGTACAAAAACCTTATGAAGTGTTCTGAGAATTGTCCATAACTAACAATTCAATCACAAATACAACCAATTTATTGGATAAAATGAATTATCATTCTATGCATACGCTTGCTCCTCATTAATATCAGTAAATTCATTACTAATTTTTCTGAACAGAAACTTTCTTGTAGTCAATGTTCATGTGACTACTTGACTTGCAACTTTCCTGTTGCAATGTCTAACAGCTCCTGAAATGTTCTCAATTCCATGAATTAGCAACACTTTAGTCCTTAGTATAATTATTTCCATGCAATAATATATATGCATGCACTAAAAAAAGAAAAAGGAAATTCATTTAAGTATACAATTTTATCATGTATGAGTGCAACTCTCAATGCCTATTTATCCAATGCACCTTTGCAATGATTTTCAGAATGATCCTTATCTAAGTCATGTATCTCACCATCCATAAATTGGAAATCTGGCCAATGTCTTGACACATTCTCCACACACTTCCCATTGTCTTCTTGATTATTTGTATTCCTTCCTTTTCAACCCGAACACTACACCAAGAATATAATTTGATGGTGTGCATTAGCATTAGCAAAAAGGTTTCATTCCAAGTTATACTTAAAGGTAGGAATCTCATTGGCTATTCGTGTGGTATGTAACCTTTCTATATCCATAGCTTTCCATATCCAACCATGTCCTAGTCTCATACATGACTAGCTTTCCTAGTATCATTCCTATAACAAGTTCTTATCTTTTATTTCTTTGGTTATTACCTCATAACCAAATTAGCATAACATGCTACTATGTCAATGTGTGCATTCAAAAGATAAGAAGCTTTGATAACTATAACATGCCTCTAGCCTTTACCAGACCTAGTGGTAACTTATTCTTGTTAATGCACTTAAACAATACCATATTCCATATTATAAAAATTCAATGTGGGTAAATTCTTACCTGAATTTCCTTTTGACAATTATGCAACATAATTTCAAAAGAGAAATACTTACCTACATAGTTGCCATTAAACGAGTTTGATGCTACCTGATTAGTTGATGACAGTAGAAGCTCTCATGCCTCTCATCAGTATTATAATCAACATTCCATCTTTCTTTTTCTTCCTTCCATATGTAGCAACATCATCAGTAACACTTGCAAACATGCAAGCATTCTCTCTTTATGGTTATCCCAACAAGCCATAACATACTTGCTACTATAGTAATTGCAACAACTTCTTTCTCCCTGTATCATTTTTCCTTGTTGATCTCATAAGTCTTCAATTCTTATGGATTCTTGAATATTCATGTGCTCTCATTGTAACCATTGTGCATGATTATTTCTGACCTGAGCACTTTCTCACCAAAACACTCTTAGCTGCCTTTTCTTTTCCAGCCTAATGCTAAGATGATATTAACCTTCAGCTTTTATTTATTTCCTGGATCCATCTATCACAATTCATACTTGGATGAATTATAATTCCAATCATGTTGTCTTATAGACTTTGTATCTTCAACATCCATTTACTTTTCAAACTAAACTACTTCATCCCTTTCCTGACTAGCCTCAAACTTGGCTTGCATAGCTAATCTCTAGCATACTGTAAGGATGAAAATATGCCTCCTTTTCTAGCTGCGTAGAATTAATTAAAAGTACTTAATACTGCTTTTAATTTATTTCATAATTTCAAGTGATACCTCCAACCTCTAGGGATGTCACTCATGGCTCTATGCCACTTGAGATGAATTCTTTTCAGGCACCATCTCTTTTGCATTAAAAACCATGCATAGAACCAATTTCTTCTTCATGGTTCCTTACTGACTCTCTACAGATATTCATTTATTTTTGAAGTCTTTCTTGGCTTTGACATCTCCATGTTATTGTGGAAATATATTCAATACCTTTGGAATGCATCAATAATACTCTATTATTCTCGATTTCCCTCCTGGAGTGTTGTCCTACATTCTCATTAGCTTGATATCTACCTCATGATTTCTTGTTCCAATATCTTAAGATGTTCATGGACTTGCAACTACATATTATTTTGATATTAATTTTTAGCATCCCATTATTACTTGGATCCCTCTGAACCAACTCCTACATGACCCAATTATATTTTCAGTCGTGTTCTCTGAGTAACCTTGGATAGTTAACACCAACTTCCTTCCTGAGGTACTGGATTTAGCCTTTCCATGACTGGGCATATCAGCACTTGGATTTTCTTGATGAATTATTACTTTCTCTTGTCATAACCCATCTGATTTCCTTCTGACATGCACATTCAACTTCCAACATGTCACCTTTGATGACCTTCATACCATGCTTCCACTACACATTCCGATAGCAATAATGGGGTTGTTATCTCCAAACTGTAGGACTGAACTTTGGAGATGATGTCACTTTCTCCATGCACACATTTTGTCTTTCTTTATCAAAATACTAGCATTCTAAT
>JZKD02S0260430.1:7144-20829 GCA_000966675.3 Picea glauca
AAAGAAATATTTACTGCTCATGATTTTTCACCATGCAAACTTGTACTTCCAGTGGTCCTGGGTAAATCGTGTCTAAAATCTGTAGTATAATGGTTAGCGGTGTAACTTGTGGCTTATGTGGATATTCGCCTTTTGTTTTATAGGCCTCAACTTGGTTTATGGAAGTTGGGTTGGGCGTATTAATACCATGGGAATTTGTTTTATTAATTTACTGGCTGTTACTCTAAACAAAAAAAAAGGGGTGTCAGGAATCAACGCTTCCCTCCCTTTCCACTTGTTGATGCCGGACGACTGTGCCCATAGAGTCGAATCTATTGAGGGCGAGTGACCCGTATTGGTTCTCATGGAATGTTAGATAGGGGTGAACCTCGTTGCTAGGCTCGTTGTTGACTCTAACACCGTCTGCCACCGTTTTTGCGAGTGCTGGCCTGGCGTTTGCCTCTTGTAACCACCTTAACAAAAATCGGGCTTCCCTCTTCTGCACGATTTCCCTGGTAGTAGTACAGAATGGCTCGATTGAGCTCGATTCACCTTGCTTTTGGGTTAAAAATTGAGTATTTCCGTCGTTGCCTCTTGCGGCATGAGCACCCTTCAGTTTGCACGCTGTCGAATTCATCCTTTATTAAAAAAGGATTAACCCTACACCAGACCTGGGGAATTACAGCATCCCTGCGTTTTCTTTTTATTATTGATCTGCACTTATCGGAATTCTGGACCCCCTCTTTATTGCGTTTAAATGGGTTAGGGTTGCAGCATTGTTTTCTGATTGAGGCGAATGTGGCGTTGCCTTGCCCAACCATCGGAACTCAGCCACATGCCCTACGCCCTCCCTTGAGATTGGCAGCCGATTGTTACACCAACGATACCTTCAAGATTAGACGGGGTTGCGTAGGTGTTGAGAAAGGAGAAGCTTGGAACATTTCGCCCACGCAGGTAGATTTCTATTGCGGCCTTCGAGAAGGGTAAAGTGTACACTATCATCGGGGCATTTTTTTTTATTTCCTGACAGTGTAGGTCTAACTTCTAGTATTGCATTTTATTAAATTCCATTATAAAATAATCTGTTAGATATATGGTTACAGCAACTTATATATTTAATTATATTAAATTGGCATAAGTTGCCAACGCACTCATATCACGATCCATTTCATAACTCAGCTAATTATAATTCATAATTATAGTAATCACATTATACTTGGATACAGCCACGTGTATATCTGAGTATAATAAATCTGCTGAAGCTGCCAATGCATTAATGTCACGATCCAATTCTTATCCACGTAGTTGAATTTTAAAACTTACCTTGGTCACGGCATTGCAACCGAGATCTATCCCTGAGAAACCATTTTCTTTTCTTATCAAAAATTGTGCCAATTATATTTAGTCAAAGCATGGATACGATAAGATCCCTTTTAACAATTGATTCTCGAGTTGTAAATATGTTTTAATATTCCTGTTGGGATTGCGCGACGCAGAACCATCATGATAAGCTGGCAATGATTACAGAACTGGCATGTTAGCTGTTAAGAATTAATTGTAATTGCTATTGTGGCCAAACCCTATTTTTGTTATTCTAAGGCTGAAGAGTATTGTTGCGAAATTGTTAAATTATTCGTTGTTATTTAACCATGTTATTTTTATAATGTAATATTTGCGTATTTGACAATCGAAAACTGGAGTAATTAGTAATAAAATATTCGCTTTTAATTGCCAGGTTAATAAAGAAGACAGATCGAATTACTATGACCTTTAATTACTATCATTTTTAACGTTTTTATCCCTGTCCTGTTTCAATAAATTCCTCCTTAAATTATCGGTGTTTAATATGGTTTTCCTTACCTTTTGCCATTTTTTTATTTGGTGATGGTGATGTCCATGTCAACCGGAAGCCACTTGTGAACTTGCCGTTATTTATTTATGAGGCCACTAGTCCAAAAAAAAAATCGATATGTTAGATATGGCATATTAATTTATTTATATAGGGCTCCTTTTCAAAAATAATGTTATTTAAACCTTTCTCCTTTAATATTGTAATGGTATAGCTTGGCAACGTAAATCTGATGTTTGAGTTACTTAAAGGCAGTGGTGACACTTTTCAAATTACAAGAACGAAAATTGTTTAATTTGCGATGTTAATATTGGGATTGAATAGAATTATTAACCATGGTTAAGTTGCAATAAGTACACGTGTTGTGGGCTATGTCCTATTGTTTAAATTGATCGCATTGTTATTTATTGGTAATATTAACATTGTTGAACCACCATTTTAATGATTGCTTATTTGCTTGATAATTTTTGTTCAAATAGCATAGTAGTAATGGTTTAATTCGCAAAATTAGAAATGGTCTTATTACCTAGGTATACTCGTTTAAATTGCAATAGTAGAAATGTTAATTTGCCGGGGCAACAATGTGTTGTTTCGCGGAGTAAATAATTGTTTATTGCCTTGGTACTAATAGTTATTTTGCAATAACAAGGTTGTTAATCTGCCAGTGCAATGATGGGGATGATTCGCAAAATAAATATGGGGTTAATGTGCAGCGTTGGTACTTGGTTAAATTGCAGGGATAATGTGGTTAATTGACAACGCTAAAGATAAATGCTACACGGAAATAGTAATATTGCTTAGTTGTCATGGTAACACTAGTAAATTGCAAGATTAATAATTGTTTTACTTAGCAGGTTAATAATGAGGCCAATCACAATATTAATAATTGCTTACTTGAAAGGTTCATGATGGAGTTTAATTTGCAAAGGATGATCTTTGTTTAATTTGAAGTGTTGATGACAATGTCTATTGGTGATGCTTTTGTTGATAGGTTATTAGAATTTCTGGTGGTAGAGAAAGTTAATGAGGAGAAGGTAAAGTTGGGGGTTTACCATTAGGGTATGGAGGTCATCGTTCATTATGGCAATTCTTAGAAAAACGCAAGGTGTTGCGCTTATTGTTGTCCCTGATCTGGTAGTCCTTGGTGGTTTGTATTGCATAGTCGGTCCGTGTCGGGCGGGATATAGACTCCTTTTGCAGCTTAGTATGTATGCCTGTGTGTGATCTAGTGGAAGGAATCCAGTGCCATATCAAGAGTCTCGGGCTGTTTAAAGGCACAGTTCCACTCTTGCGACACATTCTGAGCCGTATCAGTAGTCTTGGGCTGTTTAAAGGCACAGTTCCACTACTGCGACTCTACTGATGGATTCTTTCATTCTGTGACAGTACTGTGCCTAACCCCTGGTGTCTGTCTCTGCCTACAGCCGTTAGTTTCCCGCCTCCTGTTCGGGGCATTTGCTTCTTTTCGTCGCTATGATATGTCGGGTCGTCTCAATTGTGTTCGTCTTACTTGCGTCATGTTGGTTGAGTGTTGACGTAGAGTCGAGGGGGTTGTTTTCTTCTGCACATGCACACACACTTTAATAAAAAAAAAATTCACCGGTTGACTGAGTAAATGTCCTTAGCTAGGAGGGGTGTTACACCATTCCATGATAGACCTGATCTTGTCAGGATATACTACTACCCCTTCCTTGGACAGAACATGTCCCAAGTAATGTATTTGCTTCTGGAAGAAGTCACATTTATTGATTTTAGCATAGAGTTGATGCTCTCTTAGCACTTGCAACACAAGTGTAAGATGTTCTTTATGCTCTTATATATTCTTAGAGTAGATTAATATGCCATCAATAAAAATTAGTACAAATTTATCTAGAAATTTACTGAGTACATTGTTCATTAAGCACATGAAAGTGGCAGGGGCATTGGTTAACCCAAATGGTACTACCACAAACTCATAGTGACCATACTGTGTCCGGAAAGCGGTTTTATGGATGTCTTCACCCTTGATTCGGACTTGGTGGTATCCCGACCTCAAGTCAATCTTTGAGAAAATAGACGCACCTCCCAACTGATCGAATAGATCATCGATCCTGGGCAAGCGGTACTTGTTCTTTATGGTTACTTTATTGAGTTGTCTATAATCTATGCACAGTCTAAGGGTGCCATCCTTCTTTTTCACAAACAAGACTGGTGCTCCCCATGGGGACACGCTGGTTTGAATATAACCCTTATCCATCATTTCTTTCAATTGCAATTTGAGTTCCACTAACTCAGGTGTGCTCATCCGGTAGGGTGTCCTACACACCGACACCGCTCCTGGTGCAAGTTCTATCGAGAAGTCAATGTCTCTTCTTGGAGGTAGACCCGGTGCCTCTTCTGGAAACACATCTCTGTATTCTCTCAGGATAGGGTGATCATCAGGGCTTGGTTTATCATCTTCAATTGTTTTCAACACCTGTATTACATATAGGGGACATCCTTTTAGGCAATACTTTCTCATTTGCAGGGCTGATATTTGACTCACCGAGACAGGTTTTTGGATCACTTGAAGGGTTATTCTTTTTCCTTCTTTTCTCACACATTCTAAGGTTTTATGGTAATAGTCCAGTATGGCTTTATGGGAGGCTACCCAGTCCATACCAATCAACAGATTGTATGATCCCATGGGGTAATATGTTAAGGGTTGTTTGGGTGGGGAATTCACCCAACATCAATTGGCAGGCTGGTATGGCCTCTGCTACTCTTATTTTAGTGCCAGTAGCTAACTGTACTGACCATGTCTTGGTGTGTTTTTGTGGTTGTAGTTTACACTTATCAACAACTTTAGGGGCTATATAACTCAAATTTGAACCACGGTCAATCAAAACAGACACTAGATGGTTGAAAATCATACCTTTTATTTCCACCACTGAAGCTTGGTGGTCAGCTTGGTTATTATCTAAGGCTTCATAAATATGCGACACACTCCTTGCCACATCATTGACTATGGTAGCTTCCTGAATGTTATAAGCTTTCTGACTATTTTGTCGTCGGTGTGGACAATCTCTCAGGAGATGTTATTCTCCGCAACCCCAACATTTCAGAGGTCCTCTCTTTGGGTTATCCGTCTTTACTGGTATAGGTCCAGAAGTTTTATTTCCACCCGATGAGGGAAAGTTATGATGGAGTACACTCTGAGCTGGAATGTTCATTCTGGAGTTCTTCTTATAGTTCTTAAATCTTGAGGATTTGATCCCCTTTTTCTGAAATCTCGAACCACTCTTTTTTTTCCAGTCTCCACGAGACTCTACTCAATGTCCATATTGTTCATGACAATATGTTGCCTTTCGAATAGTGTCTTCTAAGGTCTTGTGCTCGTCAAATTCAATTTAGTTCCGGTATTCCTTGGGTATCCCACTGATGAACCAGTGCACCTTCACCTTCTCTTCCTTGATGTAGAGTACATATCTCAATAAGACGAGAAATTTGTTGACATATTCCTCTACAGTGAGTTTCCCCAGTTTGAGTTCATAAAACTTTTTAACATTCTTGTTGAAATATTTTTCCGACAAATACTTCTTCCGGAAGTACTTCTCAAACTGTTTCCAGGACAGGTCCTCCTCGCGGACCCCTTTCATATTCTTAAGATCTTCCCACCAGATGGAATTTTTTCCGTTCGGATTGAAAGTGTCCACTCGATCCTTCAAATTCTCTGAAAAATCATTGAATTTGAAATATTTCTTCAGTCCAAGTAGCTAGGCCTCAACTTGCTCTCCCTTCTTTATCTCACCGTTGAAGGAGGGAGGTTTGGCCTTTCTGAATTCCTCAAATTTATGACCCTTGGAAGTCTTTTTCTTCTTTTATTTTCTTCGAGAATAGGAACTGGTCCTACTGCTGGAAGAGCCTTCTGAATCGCCAACTTCCTTCTTAGAGGAATCATTTGGCACTGATTCTTTACCTCTGGGGTGGACCTTCCTTGAGGTGCTCCTCTGAGTATGGCCATTGATACAACCATGTTTCTGAATCTCAGGTTCATGTTGCATTTGTCGCTGTAGGTCGGATAAGCTCTGTAGTAAAACTGCAGTAATTTCAGTTTCCTTTTCTTGTTCCTTCGTCATCCTTTCATTGCCAGCCTTGCAGCTTTGAAATTCAACCATGAGACTCCTCACAGTCTCGACTAGACCTGAAGGGGTTCCTATTGCTCTTCTTTCGTCAGACTCTTTGTCTCTATTGTGGTAGCCTTCTCCCATCTCTTAGTGAGTCACCATTTTCTGCATCTATAAATTCCTGCGGATGATCATTCTCTTGGGTGAAAAGACAAATGATGGTTGTTAGTCAAGAGTTAGATACATTTTTATAACCTACGCATAAATTCATATTTTCACATGTATACCCATATAACAGGGTTTTTTTTCATTTGGGTCTTAATCCTTATCTATCTAGCTATATCAATTGCAAGAGACTCTACATACTTTAGTAGGTAGCCATCGTAACACTAAAACATGACAATGCAGTTCATGTCCTAGATTACAGTTTCATTCTGCTATCCTTCTTCTTAAGGAGAAAACGCAGATGAAAAAATCTCCTTACGTGGCTCGTGCCTGAGCCCAAGCAGGCCAAGTGTTGTAACCATGCTCTGATACCAATTTGTCACATACCCGCTACCATAATCAATTTTTTTTGTTGCTTCCTACAGAATCAGAGCCCCTGAAATATCTATAGAGGCCTAGCGTAAGATAGTTCTCTCTCTCTCTCTGCTCCCATGTGATCGTGGGTCATGATCACAGGTCAAATAATCATGGTGCCTCTCAACAATTCATGACTTAGTGCTACAGATATGTCGAATCGTTCGACTCTGCAACCAGCGAACCCCGACAAGGCTAGCGACTGACCAATAGGGACAAATCCCAACCGAGTTAGCAAATGACCAATAGAAATGGGCCCTGTCACGTGATTGAGTGCAGTACAGGTGGAAATAGGGAAGCACGACATGGTGGGCGATGTGATAGGAGATGGGTCCCACTTCACACGCCACACCATTCCAGACCCCATCCCCCCATTAAAGCCAGAATGGCAAGGGGGGTCTGGAATTCGCCTGAGCACCGTTAATCAAGGTGAATTAATCTTGATCGTTCAAGAGTTGCGCGTTCGATTCCAGACCCCCCCCCCCCTCTTAAAGGAACAATGGAAGGGGGGCTCTAGAATGAAGATTCAACCATCGATCTGGGTGGGTGGACTCTGAACGTCCAGATCTACTCGTTACTTATTCTAATGCGTATTCATGCCCCAGCTTAAAGTCGGCATCTCTTTCTCAAATCTGACAGTTGTGTAGACCTTGAGATCCTCCGAAAGAATCTCATCCGTTCATTAGGACCTATCATCATGAGAGTCCGAACTCTCGACCATGGGGCTCCCAAATTCTTGATCCCCGGTTTCTCGATGTGGTTAATCTCTTGAAACGTAGCCTCCTGAAATTGGATGGTCTATGACTGCTCCAGGGTTTCCACCATGGAACATCCCGATCTCTCATCATCAGAACTCCCGAGTTCCTGATTCTCGATTTCTCGAAATGGGTAATCTCTCTACACGTAGCCTCCTGAAATCGAATGGTCTACGACTACTTCAGGGTTTCCACCATGGAACATCCTGATCTCTCGTCATCAGAACTCCCAAGTTCCTGATTCCTGATTTCTCGAAATGGGTAATCTCTCGACATGTGGCCTCCTTTAATCATACAGTTTATGACTGCTCTGGGGTTTCCACCATGGAACCTCCCAATCTCTCGTCATTAGAACTCTCGAGTTCTCGATTCCTGATTTCCCGAAATGGGTAATCTCTCAACACGTAGCCTCCTTTAATCAGACGGTTTACGACTACTACCTAGTTTCCACCATGGAACATCTAAATCTCTCGTCATCAGAACTCCCGAGTTCTTGATTCCTATTTTCTCAAAGCGAGTAATCTCACGACACGTGGCCTCCCTAAATCAAATGGTTCAGATCTATTTCAGGGCTTTCGTCCTTATTCACTGGGGGTTTAACCCTCGGGTATCACCTGACAGATCCAACAACTGTTGGGTTTTTCAGCCAATATCTGATGGCTCAGACATGTTCCTAACTTGCGTGCTCTCCCATGACTCCCTGGATGTGGAAAGATCAATGGTCTAGATGCTCTCATGGACCTTGGGGATCTATGGTCCAGACCTCTTCGCTACCCACGAAGACACATAAATTCACAGGGGTAAGGCACTTAACATCCTACTTTCTCCTACGAAATCTAACGGTCATGAGTGACCACAAATTTTCTGACGGAATATCGTCCGTCGATCACCACCTATCAAGGTTAAGGCACTTAACTTTCCAGCTTCTTCTTCTTATCTGACGTTCATGAGTAACCACAGATCTCGTGACGGTATCTCGTATGTTGATTCGATACCTCTCATGGATTTCTTAGGGCCTTATGCCCTCACGTCCTCCTTCCAAGTTCTTGAGGATGTTTTCAAGGAGGGTATCTCTTTGGGGAGGTTTACCCAGGGTACTATATAAGGAAGATAAGGGTATCTCTCTCTCCCAAGAACCAGGCATGAAGTCTAAATTAGATCAGTTTTCATATAAATAACAATTTAATATAGCATAAGCCACATGTAGTCGTTCCATATAAACATATGACTACCATTACTGATCAAGACACCAAACAAACATTCTTATAATGAATTCATTCATGATTTCACAGCTTATGATCATAAATGTCAGCATACATATATTTAAAGATATCAAAGGAAAAACACTTATCAAAAAGTAACACCAGGGGTTATGTAACTACTAAGAGGGGTTCTCGTTTCCACCCAACCGTAGGCTCAGTGACTCCCAGCGGATTTACCACTAGCCACCCCCGAGTTGAGACCATGATGCTATGAGACTGCGTCTCTGTTTTCCAGTGACCAAGAGTGAAGGTTCCTCTCCTTCCTCTCTGCTATCACTCACTCTGCATATCCCAAAGTTCTCCCCTTGCGTCTGCCCCCCAATTTCTTCTCCCCCAAACCTTATCCTCTTGCGACGTTGCATGTGGCGTGATTTCCCTCGCGATGGTCAAGTCTGATGGCTCTATGGATGGGAGATTCACCTCCCCATCCCTCATTAATTTATGAGGATCCATCTACCTACCAGCCTGTGAGGAATTTAATTTGGCGACAACGGGTCTCTTTTGGTTCTCCAGGCCAGTGGATTCCAAATATGGTATTGATTTTCAGTGGACGTTAATGCCACATTTTCAGGTGCCCTCCACCGCCTTTCTGCAGCCATTGTGGTCTCTTTTTCAGCATATCCCCTCTCAGCAGTCCTGCAATATAAATTCATAATATTATTCACATTCATCTACCTTTTCCACAAGGTCCATTCACATCACATATTCTCATTTCTGAGTTTGCCACAGTTCTTGGACAGTCCAATTATTTTTACAAACTGGGGGAAACAGGGTGTTATAATCTATAATATTGTCGATGTGCTTATGATGGATAGAAAGGTCTTGGGATGACACTGCAGTGGTCATAGTGTTCTTATGTTCACCTTCTAATTGGATTGTGAAGAAGATAAAATTTTCAGTATGAGAGATTACTCTGTGGCATTGTTTTCGTGAGACAATAGTCAGAGCTACCTATAGTATCTGATAGCTGACCCCTCAGAGTAACAATGATGCTACGTGGTCAAGAGTCATAAACAACATGACACTTCCACATATATGGTTGGCCTAATAGAACATCACAAACTTCTAGTGGGGAAACATCACACAATACATCATCCTTGAAAGGCTTGATGTTGTAGGACATGCGACACTATTGGTTGACACGAAGATATCAACCTTGGAAAATCCACTCGATGTTGTATGGTTGTGGGTGTGGTGTTCTTGGAAAATCCAACTGCTTGAAAACCTCTATTGATATGAGGTTCTTTTGTCTTCCGCTACCAACAATAAAATGCAATGGGGTCCCCTTCACCCACATCTGCGAATGGAAGAGTCGCTCCCCCTCCTCTGGATAATCTTCTAGTTGGATTGTTGCAATTGAGATAGTAGAAGTGGGTTCTGTATGAATGGTATATCTCCTTTTATTATTTTCTGAATCAAGTTCCAATTCAGTGTTCGACTCTTTAATTTTGAGATCAGCCACCAATGAGTATATTGAGCGACATTCATCAGTGTTGTGCCAAGGGCTGTTGTGGAACTCACAGGAATTTTTGATTTCATTATTAGAATTCTCGTCACCCTTCTTTGCATGCATCTAGGACCGACTCTCTTGAGGTTGGCCTTCCTTGCTCTGTCCATGCTTCTCCCACTTACTCTCTTGCTTGAATTTATGCTCAATTTTGACTGCATATGGATAAGCAACTCCTAGTGAGGAGATGTCTAAGAAATCCATCTATGTTTGGATGTACCTATGTAGACCACTGTATTACTTCAAAAACAGGTGTCGCTCAGAGTCTTTGATGCCCAAATTTGAATTCAAGGGATGAAATTTGTTAGTGTACTCTGAAACCTTATGGTCTCTTTTCTGATGCATATTTGTCCATCTCATGTATTGGTCATCATAGTTTCTGATAGGGTAGAACTCCTCCTTTAGGGAATCTATAAAGGCCTCCAAAGTGGGTTCTCTCCCAAATAGTGTAGATTCATCCACGGTGTATCTCTCCCAGTAATATTCCCACCAAGATGTGATATGGGGAAGGGATTTAAGGAGCGTGATGGTGATATTTTCACTAACGAAAAATTCTTGGATAGTGTAATAACCTTCTAGCATATCCAACCATTTTTCTAGATCATCTTCATCTATCTAGCCTTCAAATAAGGGATATCAAAATCGAATTGTACCTTGAAGGGTGTTGCAGTTGGGAAATGGTTTCTTGTTGAAGATGCCTCGACTGCCGCTATTAGTAGTATTTGAAGGATCTAAGTGAATTTGTCCATCACCTCGTTCCTTTGTCACATGAGGGCTTCCTCGAGCAACGTATTAAAAGGATCTTCTTCTTTTTCATCTCTCTTTTCTTGCGCCATGGGAGGTTTCTTGGGTTAGCGAGAGTGGTTGTCCTCAAACAAAACTATCTTGAGACCCAAATCTCTATACCTTGACCTCGTCGGGGACCTTCTCTAAGAAATGATAAGGAGCAGACTGCTCTGATACCACTGATCCACATTAGTTTGAGAACGAAATGAAGACAAAAATATAACCGATATATAACAATGAAATACACAAAAATATAGAAGAGAACACATAATTACAGTGAAACCCAACTTCTATTATTGAATAAGATAGAAAAACATTGTAGAACTCAAACTGGAAAAATGGGCTATCTTATCTCTAAAAAGAAAGAGATGTTGACTATGCTTCATTTACAAGAAGCTTTAAACCACACTCCATTGGATGCTTAAAGGGCCTCCTTCACCTCAATTATATATGAGAGAGTGAGAAGAGAACAATTCCCATGATGCATGTGGGATAAATTGGACTAAGTTTATAAAATTCCATACGCATGTAAATCACTAGGAATTCCCATGCGATCACCCATCCCAGTACTACTCTAGCCTGAGCGCACTTAACTACGGAGTTCTAATGGGATCCAGTGCATTAATGCTATGTTGTAGGAATTCACATAAGACCACTAGGAAATCATTAAATGATGTTTGTAATTAACAAATGAAGATGACATTACATTCCATTCCCCATCAAAAGGGTGAATATGATGGTTTATCAAAACCATAGGCTCAAAATGGTGATTCAGTGGAATTGTCAAATGGCCACTAAGATCCATATAGATCATTTGGGCTTGGCACCCGTGATGAACATGATGGTCAAAATGTAGATCACTGAACTTCGGGTGCAAAGTGAACATCACAAAACCTGGAGGATGAGGGCTTGAACCCATGAACCCATGAAATTGAAAAAATGACTAAGTGTAGCACCGCACTTATGACATGGGAAATTGGATGGATATGAAGGTCCACCAACCCGCCAACCCGAAAACCCATTGTTGGAAGATTGGTTGTTGTCATTGATGGTAACCCTAGTCATGGGTTTTGGACCGCAAGATTGATGAAGGTATTTGGACATGAAGGAAAATGCAAATGCAGATACAACATCCATGGATGGATAGTACACATCATGCTATTTCCAGTGGTATGTGGAACGTCACATGGATCCTCATGGTTGAGGAGAAATGAATTTTTGAAGATGACAAAGTGAATTTAAAAAGGAAGTACATGTAGGCCCTGAAAATAGTTAAAGAAAATAATTACAAAATAAGAAAGTCTCAAGTCGGCCCTAATGTTAAAAGGAAGTGACATAAATGGTATAAATAAATATCATTATACATTCATTTGATACAAGTCTAATTTCAGAGGGAAGAACAAGTAAAAGAAGGCCAAATTTCAAGGGAGGATGAAGTCTTTTGGTGATGTGTTCTAAGGTATGTTATTTTTCAGGTCATCTTACCATTTTTGCTATAACGTTTTTTCTAGAACGAATCAGATGGTGAAATCTCTATGGTATTGAGAAGACATATCAAGGTACCTCTGGTAAAAATTTCAGCTCTTGATTCTCTATAATTATGGAGATACACACTGTGGAATATAGGGTTTGTGACCAGTCCCGAAACTAGTCAATAAACAGGTGTTCCGGGTAAAATAGTCATAACTGTATCATACAGACTCCAAATTCCGTGGGACCACTTCCATTGGAAAGAGTACGGACTTTATTTTCTTATGTGCGAGTTTTAGAATCAGATGTTAAATATTGAGCGCGGGACATGCTGTACAAGTTGGGTCTTCTAAACAGACCAGAATTGAATAAAGTTTTATTATCTCTCATATATTCTTGGGTGGAAGGAAGGGGCAAGGATAGAGAGTTCAAATCTCTATTGATATTGGAGGATTGTATCTTCCTCTTGGAGGTTTATCCCTGGGTGAAATCACGAAGGTGGGTTACACTTTTGTGACAATCGGGTCTACAAATTTTCGAAAAACAAATTTTCGGCCGAACTAAATAACTTTTTCGGCCCTCGATTTGCGTGTAAAAATTTGGTCGGCCGGATATTTTTTTTCCGGCAATATTTTTTCGGCCGAACAATAGTTCGGCCGAAAGTTTATTCGGCCGAAAGATTGTTCGGCCGAACAATCTTTTGGCCGAATAATCTTTCGGCCGAAAGATGTTTTATATAATTGCCACACATCGAAGTGGGATGTTTAGAAACTTTTTTGGTTGTGAGGCTCTTTGCGAGAGTGTGTGTAGCCAAGGTCTGTGTCGCCGAGAGTCTGTCATCGAGGTCTGTGTCACGGGAGCAGTGGTCACGAGAGAATTTTCAAGTGGTCGTGGGAGCAGTGGTCGCGGGAGCGTTTTCGAGTGGTTGCCGGAGAAATTTAGAGGTATTTCACATTCGTGTTTTTTGTTTGTATGTTTTATTGTATATTTTTGTTTGTATTGTTTGATTGTTATACCGCGTTTGTATCTTATATTGTGTTTGTATGTTGCGTTTGCGTTTGCGTTTGTATTTTATATTTGCATTTGTATTTTTGCGTTTCGTAATATTGTGTTTGCGTACATATTTTATAATGCGTTTGCGTATATATTTTATAACATTATATTGCGTTTGCGTACATATTTTATAACATTATATGTTATAATGTTATATTTTGTAATGTTATATTGCATGGTTATATGTATGTTTTATATATAACACAGTTATAACACAGTATGTATGTCGCGTACATATAACACAGTTATATGTACATATAAAACAGTTATAACACAGTTATATGTTGCGTAATGTTATATATGTACGCATGTATGTACATGTATGTACATATAACACAGTTATATGTTGCGTAATGTTAT
>JZKD02S0260441.1:0-20829 GCA_000966675.3 Picea glauca
CCTACAAAAGAGACTTGAAAAGTATATTAGTTAACCGAAACATGTATACAAATCAAAAATCTCTAAATATAAATGAACAATAGGATTTAACAACAAAGCTAGATAAAATCCTATCCTATTGAATGATAGCACCCTTTCAAAGGCCAAATCAACAAACTTAAAGCAAGAAATTAGGCAGGTATTACTTCATAGATTAAGCATAAATGACATCAAACATCCTCACACATGTATAACACACCTTCTTGACCTCCAAAGTCTCTTTATTCGAAATAGAAGTATTACAATAGTACAACCACAAGCAAAATGCCAAGAGGAGGAGGGTGCACCACTTGGAGTGGAAAAGCATGCCAAGTGTAGAGGCAAAGACAACCACCTTTCACAAAGCTCTCACAGCTCGCCACATAAGAGGGATAGGTGGAGAAGGAGTTGCCACCTTTCAAAACTTTGGTGAGCTTTCATGTGGGTGCGCCACCTCTCAAGGAGGGCGCACCTCCTCTTGGCCCACACTCCAAAACTAAATACAACACATGCTTTGATCTCTTGTTAAGCCTCCACATGTATCCATCAGCCTTTTCCATCTCAAAGGAAGGTAGAGTCAACTTAAAACATGTCCCAGACATGTTCCACAAAATATAGGTTTGCTGATTTTTCTTGATTTTTTAAGTCTTTTTTGGGGTTTTTGAGTAAAATTGACTTTGTAGTGATTAAAATCACTAATTTTACTCACCAAAGCGGATACTTAGGTAATATGGGTGCTCTAGGTCCAAAAATGAGCACCCCCAAGGCATATGAAGTCCCCTAGTACCACTTTTTTATTACAACTTTAAAATTTAATTAAAAATTCTCATTTTACGGAAAAATTTTAATTAACTGAAAAAATTAAAAAATCCCAAGGGGGACTCAACACATTTCCATAAAACTTTAGGATGATGTTTAGTATGGTAATATACATTAGATATTAGGCTTAGATCCATGCTAAGGCCTAACCATGAGTATATACTCCAACTTTGGAGAAATTGAGTGAAAAAACTCGAAAATTATAAATTGCCTTTAGACGGCAAAATATAATTAACAAGTAAAAAAAACACTTCAGAATAACAACTCATGCCTAAGTCGAAGGTGGCTAAGACCTTTTACAAGTTCATCATGCAACATCTCTTATTAAAATTCTCCAGAGGGTATGGAAAATGTGAAAAAGGTTGGTCTTATTGATCGGTTGAACTTCTGAACTCTGAATTTTGAAAAGGAATTGTTCAATCTTTGGCGGCTCGTTTGAAGTCCATCCTAGTGAAACTGGGTGGATAACATTGGCTCCATATGGGGACGTGTGCTTGATCTTTAGGCAAAAAGGAGAGCATGCGAGAATCCGGAATTTGTTCCTACATCACAAACATCTCGCCAAAAACAACATCAACGACACATGTATATGAAAACCAAGTGTAAATTGAAATTGCACGATTAATATACATGTATATACAAAATATAATACAAAATTGAAAATGATCTAATATACATAAAGTACAAAAAGAAGAAATTGAACATAAATGAAAATAAAATACGGAGGAAAGGGTTAGAGATACGTTACAAAGGATGCCCCATGGCATCAAATAACATTACTGAAGAAAACTTGAAAAATTGTCTGCTCACTGGTAGTTTTGAGTCTTGACCTTCTCATTATCCAACTGGTTGAATTAGAAAACATATGTAATAGTCATGTCATGAATAAAATAAGACCTCAGATATCTGAAAACTCCATGTCTGGGATGACTCGTTGAAGGTCCTTTTCCAAGTTTTATCAAATTGGCGTTTTTCTTGAAATCATACCACTCAAGAAACATGTGCATTTCTTTATTCAACCAAACATTGAAGCCCGGCAAGCCTTGTAAAGTTTTGATGAATCTCTGCATTGGACTGTCATGATGGAAGTCCAACCACTGCTCATAATGATCTGGAATTGATAAACTAGAGTTGTTTTCCATTTTCCCATTATCTATTATTAAGTCATCTGATGGTTGAAAGACTGGAACTGTCAAGACATATGCTTCATAGATCATTTCAAGTTCATCATGACTGCCAAAGATCTTCTCTGAGGAGATGGATTCCTCGAGAGCAGGGTGGGGATTTGAATTATCTGGATATTCAATCATTTCAAACTCAAGATCCTTTGTTTCCTCATGACAAGTTAATGACTCATCTATAGGCTCTTCTGGAATTTCCAGGTGAAATTCCCTTTCTTGTTCACTGTGAAGCTTCGGTTCTATAAGGTCTGAATATTTAATACAAGCTTCTGCCTCTGCAAGGCGAGATTCCATGGCCTTTAATTGTTTTGCATAGATAAATTCCATGGCTTGAATGACTTCTTTAAACTTTTGATTGGAATCTGGTGAAGCATCATTCTTAACATCCGAATTGACCTTTTTTATATTTGGAGGTTTCTTCTCCTTCCATTTTTTCATAATAGCGTCAATCAATTCATTGTAAGTACTAACCTGTTTATCCTTAAGTTCTGTAAACCAATCAAGATCATCATCATCAAAAGATAAGATAAACAATTTCATTCCCACATCTTCATATAAGGCATTACAACACCATTTATTAAAGCAAAGGGAAACCTTTTCAAAACAAGGCAAATTTTTAATTGTTTTTTTATGAAATCAAATGTGGATAACCACTTATTGCACAAAAATCAATAGGTTTGTAAAGATCATCCATTTCTAAACTAGATTTATTAAAAAAAGAAAAGTGTAACAGAAATGGACTGGGACCCAAAATTATTAAGGATCCTACAAGAAGAAAGCTTGGCTAACTTCCTCCAAAAACACATTCAGGTTTAAGGATGAAGCTAAGCAAACCGTGAGTTCCTCCTTGAAGAATACTTTGTCAAATTATTTTGAAGTGGAGCCGCCAGATGATCAAGTTTATTCTAAACAAACAAGAAGCATCAAACAAAGCAAAAAGGAAAACAAAAGTTGTACTACGGAAATAGAAAGATTTATACCCAAAAACGACACCAAAATGTTGTCGCCTTATACACACCTGGGAGATGTGGAAGAAATCTTCAATCCACTCGGTGTGTCCTTGGGGGAAAGTGAGAGTTAAGGTGTTGTCACCTAATCCCCAACTCCTAGCAAAGCCAAGGGGGGTAGTCCCTAATAAAATAATCTAAGGCCTAAACTGAAATCTAAGCAACTAGTATTCTAGGAGTTTATTGCATTAACCGATATAAAGCAAATCTATTCTAAAGCATACACAAATCAATTAATCACCACAAGATACATAAAGGTACTTGCATAAAAGGATGCTTGAGACAATGTTAGATGCAAGTAAATTAAAGTTGTTTCAAAGTAAATGACTAAAAAATAAAGTGCTTGAAGCAAATGGCTTTGTAAATGTAGAATTGAGACCAATGCCTTAAAAGTATCATGGGCAACGTAGATCACATGTTTTATTAGTATTTATTGATGGTAGGTTAATGAGATAAATTTTATTGCATGAAATAAAGTGTTTGACTAAACTAGATTTGGCCTCTCAAGAGGTTATCCCTTTAGCTCAAAGATTTGTTGAGAACTTGCCGAAACCCAATGGTTCCACCAACAAGCCCATTAGAGGTGTCAGATGTTCAACACTGAGGAGAACAAGCCCGAGATATTCAATGAAACTTTGCACACTCCCTTAGGCGGTTCTTAAAGCCAAGCAATAATTCTCTTTTGAGATTTCCCTATTAATCTATCACCACTAACCAGCCCAGCGTGTATGAAACTTACTCCCAGAAGATCGAGGCAAGCTCGCAACTGGAAGGGTCATGAACCACACTGGGAGCTGAGAGGAGTTGTTTAATTTAATCGAGAAAGCAAAGTACAAAAAGGGAACTGTTTTATAATTACTAAGTCTAACTAACCATCCTCTTGCGAGGAGCTGAGGAGATGGTTTATTTCCAACTTTGAAATTGCATAAAAGAAAATCTAAACTAGCAATTAGTGTTCTACTTTTGCAAATTGAAATCTAATCTAGATTGTGATTTATTTTAACTTTATTGTTTGTGTGAGATTGTAGTTCTTTGTGATGAATACAAAGATTAACTTTAGCTTATGCTTAGTTGTGAAAATTGAATCTAAGCTAAAATTGCAAAATTGAGACAATCACCAAAAACAACGTTCCCCTGGGGCGGATGAAGAGTGGAAGCTTGTAGCCCCATTGATTTTATTAATGAAATTACACAACTCTTTATTGGACTGACTTGTGACCATTCATTAGGGGGGTCACAAGTCTTTACAATGTTTTACAAGTATGTATTGAAGAAAAGGGTACTCTGAGGGGTCCCGGATGCTCCAAATCTGCCCAAAATGGACAGAATTTCCTCTTATTTGTTCGCAAACCTACACAAAACAGCAAACAAACAAAGACAAAAGATGGCCAAAAACACTTTGGCAGTGTCTTTGGTTATTAGTAGGAAAGCCCCAAAATGACTAAGCAAAACTAGTGTAAATTGAGCAAAATGAACTAAGAAGAGAACGATAAAAAAAAAAGTTTGTCTCCTTAGGGTCTTTGTTTGTTGTTTTAAAACAACAATATAAAGGCATTCTAATTGCCAAATATGGAATTAAAAGATCTTTGAAAATGACTACCTTTTAACTTCTAAAAATTTGAAAGAAAAGCATGCTAAAAGGAGCCTTTTCCTATGCTAGATCTGAGCATTAGATGAAACTTGAAAGTACAAACTTAGATCTAGTTTATCTTATGCATGTAAACTTAGATATTCAGAATTTGAAATAAAGATAGATCTAAGCACTTGCATGCAACAAAGTAACCAAAAATAGATTTTCTTTTGAGCAAGAGAGAAGGAAGAAACTTGTAGCCTTGGAACCCTTGGGCAATGGAGTCTTTAGATGAGTTAAGAAGGGACTAAGTCTTTAAATCCTCGAAGTTGTGAAAAGACAAGCAAGTTTCATCACCACTCCAAGCCATGAGAACCTGTAAGCTTTAAAATCTTGCAACAAAACTTGTTAACGAAAATTGGTGTCACCTACAAAAGAGACTTGAAAAGTATATTAGTTAACCGAAACATGTATACAAATCAAAAATCTCTAAATATAAATGAACAATAGGATTTAACAACAAAGCTAGMTAAAATCCTATCTTACTGGATGATAGCACCCTTTCAAAGGCCAAATCAACAAACTTAAAGCAAKAAATTAGGCAGGTATTACCTCATAGATTAASCATAAATGACATCCAACATCCACACACATATATAACATACCTTCTTGACCTCCAAAGTCTCTTTATTCCAAATAGAAGTATTACAATAGTACAACCACAAGCAAAGCTTCCCAACTCCAACTAGTTTACAATGGGGAGAGAGCTCCAATTTATAGAGAAGGAGAAAAATGCCAAGAGGAGGAGGGTGCACCACTTGGAGAAGGGGAACGCACCACTTGGAGTGGAAAAGCATGCCAAGTGTAGAGGAAAAGACAACCACCTTTCACAAAGATCTCACAACTCGCCACATAAGAGGGATAGGTGGAGAAGGAGTCGCCACCTTTCAAAACTTTGGTGAGCTTTCATGTGGGTGCGCCACCTCTCAAGGAGGGCACACCTCCTCTTGGCCCACACTCCAAAACTAAATACAACACATGCTTTGATCTCTTGTTAAGCCTCCACATGTATCCATCAACCTTTCCCATCTCAAAGGAAGGTAGAGTAAACTTAAAACATGTCCCAAACATGTTCCCCAAAATATAAGTTTGCTAATTTTTCTTGGTTTTTTGTCTTTTTTGGGTTTTTTGAGTAAAATTGACTTTTTAGTGATTTAAATCACTAATTTTACTCACCAAAGTGGGTACTTAGGTAATATGGGTGCTCTAGGCCCAAAAAATAGCACCCCCAAGGCTTATGAAGTCCCCTAGTACCACTTTTTTATTACAACTTTAATTTAATTAAAAAATCTCGTTTTATGGAAAAAATTTAATTAACTGAAAAAATTAAAAAATCTTAAGGGGGACTTAGCACATTTCCATAAAAATTTAGGAGGATGTTAGCATGGTAATATAGATTAGATACAAGGCTTAGATCTATGCTAAGGCCTAACCATGAGTATATACTCCAGCTTTGAAGAAATTGAGTGAAAAAACTCGGAAATTATAAATTGCCTTTAGACGGAAAAATATAATTAACAAGTAAAAAAAACACTCCAGAGTAACAACTCATGCCTAAGTCGAAGGTGGTTAAGACCTTTTACAAGTTTATCATGCAACATCTCTTATTACAATTCCCCGGAGGGTACAGAAAATGTGAAAAAGATTGGTCTTATTGACCGGCTGAACTTTTGAACTCTGCATTTTGAACAATGAATTCTTCAATCTTTGTCGGCTCGCTGGAAGTCCATCCTAGTGCAACTTGGTGGATAACAGGCGTAATAAAGGAAATGAAAGAAAAATAAATCTAACTCTAGCCTTCACGAGTTTGCAAGGATGGCTTAGGCCAATCTCTTTGCAAGTTGTGGGCAATATATCCTAAATTATTACAATATCAGATTTTTTATCTTTCTAAAGAGAAGGCAAACCCAAGAGACTCTCATCGGATCGCTTACAACACTTTAGAAGAGGGAGATGAAGAGGGATTTGATATCCCAACTTTAAGATGTCTTTGGAGTGCCTTAGGGGCTCAAAACAAGTAGCACTTCTTCCTTGTAGTTGAAAATCTGCATGAAAATCAGCAAGGTAGTTTTTGCTAGAAAATGCTACTGACACCCAAAACTTATTAACTTTTATTAGCCCAAAGAAAAATAAATTTAAGTAGAGAAATATGACAATATAAGTGAGTTTAAATGACCACTATAGAGCAAATAAGTGCTTATGAAAGAAAGGAGAGTGGTGGATACAAAGGAGGAAAACAATGGAAACTTTGGTTAATTGAATGAGTGAGTTTTCCACTCTAAAAATCACTCATCCAATCTTCTAGTGACCTGCAAACATGTATATCTCTTGCTACACAAGACACAAGGAGGTGAGAGCATCTAAAAAAGCATACAAAATACTTTGCGAGCTTGAAAAGAAACTACCACAAAATTAATAGTAATACAACCACTAATTACTCCCAAGCAACATACTTTGCTTGGGCCTCCAAATTAAACTAGTGAATACAAGAAAATAAAAGAAAAGAAATGCACAATATCACTTCACAAACACCATGAAGAGCATCAAGAAGACTCCCAATGCACACAATAGATCCTCCAAAGATTCCTTTATTATCCACAAATAGTTGTAGCAAGATTTACACATGAGAACATGAGAGAGAGAGAGGGAAAGAATGAGAGAAATTTTGGCATAATAGACTTGCTCCAAGATTTGATGATGAAATGAGAAGGAGAGGCTCTCTTTTATAGATGAGGAAGAGGAAAGACCCCACTTGGATGAGCTTCAAGTGTCATCCATCCATGGGGAGAGGGTCTTTTCAAGGGGGGCGCACTTTTAGGTTTAATAAGTGAATTGAGGGATGAGGGGTGAGTGGGGAAAGGGGAAAACACCTTTCCCACTCATCAAAAGTAAAGTTAGGGTCAATGGAGAGTAAACCCAAAGTTTTGAGGGCCCTCTTGCTATATTTTTAATTTTTCATGAGTTTATGAGCAAGGGGGGCTCCCCTCTTCTTAGGAAATGGTCATCTTAGGTTGTTGGCTTAGCAAGGGGGGATTTTCTAAGTGGAAAATCACTTTTCCAACTTAGGAAAGACATTAGGAATCCTTTTCCCACTCTCTCTCATGACTTTAATGACTTTTACAAAATTTGGCTATTTTAATTTAGCCAATAACATGTTGATTTTTGACCGACTTGGACTCCTCATGGACAATGACCTAGCAAAACTTGTCCAAATGGGATAAGACTTGGTCCAAGGGTGTAGGGGTTCATAAACCATTTGATTTGAGTACTCATACCCCTATACAAAATCCCCAAGGACCACTTTTTTACATTTTACAACAAAAATAATTTAAAATCCCCAGTTTGCAGGAATTTTAATTATTTAAAAAATCCTATCAAAACTTAACAGAATTCTGCAAGACTCTAGGAGATGTCTAGCATGGTCATTTACAACACTTCTAGACCTTAGTCACCCCTTGGGCTTGATCATTAGATTACATAAAAAATAATTAAAAATCCCTAGTTTGCGGGAATTTTAATTATTTAAAAAATCCTATCAAAACTTAACAGAATTTCACAAGACTCTAGGAGATGTCTAACATGGTCATTTACAACACTTCTAGACCTTAGTCACCCCTTGGGCTCAATCATTAGAACGTCTTTCACCACTTTAGAGAATTATTGTGAGTGAAAAACTCAAGGATAATTAAAATTGCAATTAAGCAAGGTTAATTACCTGAGAAAAAAAAAACAGTGGATGAAAGGACTTTCCTAATGATAAATTCCTAGGCAAATAGACAAAATTGACTCATGCTAGCATATTACAATATTATCCCACACAGGGGAGTGGAAATTCCAATTACATAGAAAAGCATGTCGGGGGCAAAATTTTCCCTGTTGAGTAAAAAAGTCTTCAAAATGGTTGTACCACTAGGTACATATCTTCATGGAACATGGAGTTGACCCCTAGTTGAAATAGGTGGTCAACAAGGCTTAAACCCTAAGGCCCTAATGTGCTAGCACCTTAGAGTTTATACCCTACTTCTTGGTTTCTACTAGTTTAATCTCAAGTATTGTTGCATTTGCTGTTATAAAGACTCCATAGCCGTAAGGCACTGGTTACATAGCTCTCTTGTGGTGAAATCGATCAACAAACACTCTTCATTACATCACATTTATTAGACTACTTTATACTCATTACATTGCCTCTCCCTTCAAAATGATTCGTTCTCGAAGCATTGGTAAAAAGACAAACTCTGGACAATTCAATCCTGATTTTTTTCTACTAACTCTGGACGAACTCTGGATGATGTGGAATATCACCGGTTCAGTGAAGATAGGAAACAATATATACAATCAACTTTGTCATTCTCTTAATACTAACTGCTTTAACCTGCCCAATCACCACATTGATACCAGACGTGGTTTGCATTTTCCACATCCATAACATAATGCCCATCATTGGGAGACACATTGGAAGGTTTGAAAATTTGGAGTTAGTTTGTAAGAGATGAAGGATTTTGGCACATACTACAGGTGAGTTTATCTTGATCTTGGACCCAATGACTCAAATCCTCCATTGGCGATGTAAAGTCTTGTATGCAAACGCTAATGTTGATATACTGCTCCACATCGTCAAACTTGTACTCACAGGAGGCACCCGATGTGGCTTGTGAATATGACTTCAAATATATATTTCATGAAGTGATCAACTGACCTATCACAAGTGTTGAGAAAATTCATGTAAAAGTCATGGGCATCTTCTTGTTTCTCAGCGTTGAAACCTGTTCTAACAAGCTCTAAATTGTATATAATACTACCTACTGAATCTGTCCATGCCACATGGGCTGTTGGGAATGTAAAATTCAAAGTTTGATCCCCCTGACTCTGCTTATAAACAGCCTAAGTAGTCTAATAAATGCAATGTAAAGAAATTTTAATAATAATAACATTAGGTTAATAACTAAAGGTAAAGTTGCCTATAGTCCTTTGCTTGGGCCATGCATACACAATTCATGTGATGAAAAAAAAGATCTGCCCCGTCACTGTTGAAAAGGCTGTTGTACAAACCCTTGGTTCTAGTTTAAAGGATTTAGACTTCTTGCATGCTGAGGAGCATTCCTCTATCCTATATTTTGTGGATACTGCTAAGGGAGACCCTGTGAGGGCTGAGTGATAAACTCCAAGAACAAAAAATAGCCATTTTGCCTCGTTCCTGGATTTGCCATTAAGGATATTTCTTCAGTGTCCTCAACTCCACACATGGCAGTAGGAACGTTATCAATTTTATGTTCATTATCTTCCTCATGGATATCTCTATTATTTTGATTTTCTTCAAACTCATCGTAACAATTTCCTTCAGCATCCTGTTGACACTATCCTCACTGCCCTCATCTTTTGCTTCATATGAACCCTCTATTACTATATCAGCGTCAGGCCTAGTCATCATTCCACTGGGTATAGTGGGTGATGACATCGTCTTTTTGGCTTCTACAGTAACAACAGGCAATTTCCATTGTCTCGACTCTTATCAAACCACGAATTTCATATAAATCTTTCATACTTTTGTATATTTCCTCCATTTTCGAATTTGCCAGCGAAATATTTTTCAACAATGGAAATCCTGATTTTAGATGGCCAAGGGCATGGTTGTGGTCAAAGACCAAGGTCAGAGAGTGCCCTGGAAGGGGCTCTGATACAAATGTAATAAACAGATCTTGTTTATGTAATTTACAGAGACATATCTGCAGATATTAATAAAAGACTGAATAAGATGAATGATGGTTTACAATGTAGGTGAGCTGGAGTATAAATACACTAAGGGGTATCTTCACTAAGAGATGTGCCTTCTAACTAAGCAGGCAACTTTACCTTTAATTATTTGGGCCTAATGGTTAAGAACATGTGTTTCCTCCTTGGAGGTCACAGGTTCAAATCCAGAGGAGGGTAGGGTATGTATACCTCCGTAGACTTCCGCAGACAAATCACTGCGTGGAGGGGGTCCCTTGTCCCACAAACAAGGGGGTCTCATACATCAATTTGGTGCCTGTCTTGGCCATGACCTTAAAAATAGATTATTATTATTATTATTATTATTATTATTATTAACCTAATGTTATTATTATTAAAATTTATTTACATTATATTTATTAGACGGAATCATATTCATTACATCCAATCACCCTAGTGGACCTCCAAACCAATGTTATCCAAACCGACCGAACCGGACCAAAACCAGCTGGTTCGCACTGGTTTTGGACATTTCTGGTGGGCACGGGTCATTCAACCCAGTTTTGTCATGAACCAATCTAAAAACAGTCAAAACTTTACCAAAATCAGTGAAATTGGTTAGTTCTAATAAAACCGCTTTGTTCGATTGGTTCTGTATGAATGCATGCCCACCTTCCAATATTTAGTGTAGTAACTAGTTGTAGGTTTTTAAAATATATATATTTTAAAAACCTACAACTAGTTACTACACTAAAACCTGATTTTCATATATTTAGTGATGCTCCCCCCTCGATCTTGGATGGACTTGTAGCCACTGCCACAGGATGCAAGCATTGGTATTGGACCTTCAAGGGGTATCAAGTCAAGATCTCAAGCATATCAATTCAAAAGATGTAGAAGATCTAGATTAAGATGATTATGTAATTTGATTTGGTTGTAGGCTGTATTAGGATTGTTTTTGGAACCCTGAAACCATTTAGAGCCTCAATGTTTATATAATTTGGTTCTTATATCTATCGCAGTCAGTGTCATTTTACTAGTCACACTTACATGCTATATACATCAGAAACTTTGCATATTTGGTGTCTAATGGCTTCGATATATATATATTTTATTCTTATTTTTTTCCAACGAAAATAAACCCATTTTTTACTCCAAAATAGAACGAAAAACACATTCTTAAGGTGCTTATAGCACGGTACAAAAAACTGTGTGTAGGCTATACACAGCAGATCAGAAAATCACTTCAACATGCGGAAAGTAGTCAATTATAAAACAGTTGTCCTTTACATGGTCCTCTTACCCCAGCCTATGGCTCTATGAAAAACAGAAATGGACTTCATAATACAGTCTTCCGAATTATACAGTCTTCCGAATGTGATCATAAAAACTTCAAAGAGAAACAGTAAAAACACTGTGTGCTATGTCCAAAGTAAGAAACCAATAAAGTAACTCGGTCTTTCTAAATCCATAGTATATTCAATGTAGTTCCCATCCTTGAACTCTTTCAGGTGAAGTAAGCCAGGATCCAGTAGTAAACCTAGAGAATCTTCCAGAGTATCCATTTCCCTGTAAACATGTATGAAGGTGATTTTTTTGAACTGGTGAATGTTTGTTTTGATCTGTTCTGCTAAAGCCTGTAGAGTTATACAAAGTATAGCATGCTTGTTATTAATCCATTTAATGACCAATGATGAGCCTCCATAGACCTGTAATTGTGTAATACCCTAAGACTGTGCCAGCTTCATAAGTGTCCAAAGAGCCAATAACTCAGTACGATTGTTTGAGCCCCTTCCCATATTTGCTTTGAATTGAATATATTCCTGATTATTTATAGATATAACCCCTCCAATATACCACACACATTATCTGCCCCCCTGGCAAGTTCCATCGAAAAAAACCCAAGGGATAGTCTTGTCCACCACTAATTCACCAACCACTCTATTCTTTGGAACTTTTTCCTAACTGTGAAATGGCACAAATCTGTGAAGAAACCTGGAAGGTTTGCATATTCCTATTTTCAAATAAACTACCATTGCCAACCAACCATAAACCAAATTAATAAAAGGTACAGCTCTGAAATTCTTCAAATCCTGCCTTTGGAACCAAACCTTCAGACCTTCCTCAACTGTCCCACCCTGCCATACATTCTTAACGCAAAGCCATTGACTTACATCCTTCCAAACTTGAATAGCAAAGGGACACAGTGAAAACAGGTGGGATAAATTTTCATACTTCTTCCTACATAAGACACAAATTTGGGGACCACCTTTATTTTCCTTCTTAAGTAGGTCCCAAGTAGGAACCCTTTTCATTAATGTAAGCCACATAAAAAATTGTTTCTTTGGTGCCCATACCCTCCATATCTTGGACCACCACCTATGAAATTAGACCAGACTTCAACATATTCATCAGCTAGTTCTAGCTGATCTGCACTCAACCAACCCTGCTGCCAGATGTCACTACCCTCCTCATCTGCTAATTGATTTAAAGTGAACAAACCCCTCCCTCGTAAGTGCCAAATAAGAAATGCAGGGAGAAATATGAAGTTGCCACAACCCATAACAGCATCAGCTCCTACCATAACCAGAAAAGCATCACCCATCTTCCATGCTAAATGATTTCCAATGATCGGAAAAGCCAATACCAAGGATTTCCATTAGTTGGATGCATTTCTTATGCTTTTGTTGGGGTTCCTTATCCAATCCAACAGAGTGTCAGGGACCAAATACTTCTGTACTATATTTCTTTTCCACAACCTGTCTTTAGAAATCAGATTCCACGAACTCATGGCAGCCAAAGATTTGCCAAATAAGTAAATCTGCTTCAGGCCCCATCCCCCTTCATGTTTGGGCTTTGCTAAAAGCTGTCATCTTGCCAAATGAAAACCAACCTTATCACTATTGCCTCTCCACAGAAAGTCATACAACAACCTTCTAATTTTTTCTAATACACCATTTAGAATATGGGCTGAAAGGTGCGAATATATCAGAATTCCCTCTAATACAGGTTTTACTAGTGCCAATCTGCCTCCCCTTGACAACCATGGGTTGCACCAAAAGTGAATTCTTCTATCTTAATAATCAGCCACCCCCAGTCTTTAATGTCGTATCCATTGGGCGTAAGTATGAACCCTAAGTATTTCAAGCCCTCTTGTAGGTCCACCAGCCTGAAATGAAATAACTGCCTTACACTGAGTTCCACCACCTCTCTCAAACAATTAAAATTGATAGAAGACTAGAGAATATTAACCTCCATTCAAGTGGCCTTACAGTCAAGCTGCAATTTTTCTTGGAAATGCTTTGCCTCTCGCATTGAACCATTTGCGAATAGGAGAACATCGTCCAAAAAGAATAAGTAGGTAATAAATTCCATGCCACCTACCTTGATGCCTTTTATTCTTCTGTCCCTCTTGGCCACTAGAATGGACCTACTCAATCCCTCTGCCACTAGTAGGAAAAGATAAGGAGACAAGGGACAGCCCTGGCGTAAAACTCTAGTGGGGTTGAAGAATGATGAGACAGCCCCATTTATAAGGGCAGCAAAAGACACTGTCGTGACACAGCCCATGATTGAATTCACCACCTGTAAATTAAAACCAATGTGTATCAATAACAACCTCAAGTAAAACCAACAGGACCGGTCATATGCTTTAGAAAGATCTAATTTCATAGAAATAGCTGGCATTTTCGTCTGTCTAATAGAATGCAAGGCTTCTTGAGCCTCATTTATATACCTCCCCTCAAGGAATCCAAAATGCAACAACCTTTGAAATTATCTTCTATACACAGCTGAATGGAGCAATCAGGCTGAAGTCACCAAAGGATTCTGCTTTGTCTACATTCGGGATGAGAGCAATGAAAGTTGTATTAAATGAACCCGGAAACTTTCCAGTTTGTCTAACCTCCTCAACAACCCTTAGCAAATCTTCCGCTAAAAGTTAAAAAAACACAAGTAAAATTCTAGAATCCTACTGTCAGGTCCTGGGATTTTTTCTTTTTGAAATGAAGACATCACTGATAGTAGTTCATCCTTTGTCGACCAATATTTTTCCATTTTTTCCCAATTCCAATCTGGTTCAGGATTTTGGAGTTGATCGGTTCTATTCTGGTTCTGATAACATTGCTCCAGAGTCCAAACCACTTTAGATTCTCAGCACATCATTGATGGTGAATGAAAAAAGGAGATGAGGATAGTTGCTTGCCGATATAATGTGAAATTTTGGTATGACACAGATATAGCATTCAATGTTGCTTGCTCCCCTTTTATCAAGCTAAGACGATTGTTATAGCCTATAGTTGCATGTGGTTCAGTGTTCAAAGCCCCTAATTTCATGATTTGAGGAGGCAGATTTTAGAAGAGAAGGTCAAAGATTTGCATGAATCTTTAAAGGACTTGAAGCAATCTTGGAAAAAAACAAGATGTATGACGATGTCAGATGGATGGACTAAGGGCAAGTCACAGACCACCATTAATTTCCTTGTTTCTTACATTCAAGAAACCATGTTTTTGAAATCAGTCGACACATTAAGTGAGGTGAACAATGAAAAGCTATTATATGCTCTCTTGGACAATGAGGTTATCAAGTTGGGAGTGGAGAATGTAGTTCAAGGCACAACAAATAATGCAGCTAACTATGTTCTGGCAGGCATGATATCGCAGCACAAGCATCACACTATTTTTCAGACTCCAATCACTGCTCATTGCTTGGACCCCATACTGGAAGATATTGGTAAACTTGATTGGATGACGAAGGTTATGGATCAAACCAAATCCATAACCAAATTTGTAGTGAACCTCCTAATATAGTCTAGGCTAGATCATAGTCTAGGCTAGATCACAAAGTTACAACATAATAAATAATTAGCTAACATAAAAATAACAATTAATTTGGATCAAGCCAAATCTATAACCAAATTTGTAATGTACTAAACCTCCTAATATAGTCTAGGCTAGATCACAAAGTTACAACATAATAAATAATTAGCTAACATAAAAATAACAATTAATTTGGAGCAAGCCAAATCTATAACCAAATTTGTAATTTACCTCCTAATATAGTCTAGGCTAGATCATAAAGTTACATCATAATAAATTATTAGCTAACATAAAAATAATAATTAATTCGGAATAATTGGACCTTTATGAAAGGCCACGTCCTAATGATAAATATGTATAAAGAAGAGACCAAACAATTCTATTCATCGCCACATATCATTTATTAAATACATCTTATACATTCAAGAATATTTATGTCACCAAAGCCATGTTCTGATCAAAAGTCTTTCACTACCAATTACGATCATGGAACATTGTTTCATAGAGATGAATGAAACAAAAACCCTAGTTCAAATGCCGGATCAAGTTAAAAATGAATTCGCTATCATAATGCAAAAGATGGATATCATTCTTCAAGGTCAAGAAGCAACACCAATAGAAGAGCCACATTGTAGAATCCCAAGTCGTATCAGACCCCAACAATAGAGAAAGATGATTTTTTTGTGTGGATGCCCAGAGGAAAAGGTGAAATTACTAGATGTCCAGAGAAACATTTACAAGATCAATCAAGTGAAATATTTGAGAATAGCACATCGACAATCAATTCAAATGTGGTCAAAGCAGCATAGTCGGCAAAAAAGAAAAAATAGGTGAAGTCATGTGCAAGCAAGAACAATCCATGGGACGATCGCCAACGCCACGATTGCAATTTTATCTCATCAAACGAGCAAAATGAGATGTCACAGACATCGCCACTGGAAGAGGCACCTAACCAAAGAAAAAGTAGTATGAATACCCCATCGACAAAGGAAGACGAGTTTTTTTATGTGGACACTCACAAGAAGAAACAACGTTATTGAATGGAAACCGCCAGGGCAACCTAAACTTGTTGTGAATCCTAATCTAATAATTAGATCAATTTGATTCAAAGGAAAGGACCAACAAAAAATGATTGCCCAAGATTTGAATCTGCCCAAGGTCACTAGGAGATATTTTCAACCAACACACCTTCAATGGATCTCAAACTCTCAATGGTCAAGGGATCAAACCCCACAAGGTATCCTTGGAAGATCTGCAATCAACAAAAAGACAAGATGGGCATATTGCAAAGTTTATAAACATGTTCACAAGTTCAAGAAATCACTTGCAAAGACAAAATTGAGACCAAGATATTTAGGAGATATATGAAGACGTACCTGGAGAGTCTTCTTGTCTTAGTTCAAATTCTGTTGGGGATTATAAGGCACGGTCAGCTCCCTCTTAATCCCTGAAGCCCAACAGAGTTCATCATACTTGTAGGAGTCAAATTCTTTTCCATTGTCCGTTCTGAAAACACGGATGTGTCTACCTGTCTGATTCTCAACAAGATTCTTAAAATCTTGAAATCTGTTGAAAGATTCATCTTTAGTCTTCAAAAAATAAATCCAAGTTTTAAGAGATCAATCATCAATAAAAATGATATAGTAAAGAAAACCATTCATAGATGGAGCAGTCATAGGTCCACAAAGATTAGAATGAATAAGATTTAAAATGCCATTAGTTTTTCTATTGCTGTGAGGGTAAGCTTTCTTTGTATTCTTACCGAGAGCACAGCCTCTACAAACACTATCATGCTCAAATGAAAACACTGGCATACCTGTTACTGTCTTTTGCAAACCTGGGAGCGCGTTGTAGTTGAAATGTCCAAGCCTTTTATGCCAAAGCTCGCAGGGGTTTATCATCTCGTGAGCTAATGCTTGAACAACTTGACCGGTGATTTTGTAAAATCCACTCTCACGAGTTCCGATAGTCATGGCAAAGTTCAAATCCCCATTTGAGGGCCACATGAGAGCCTTCCCTTTGGAGAAAGCTATTGAGTACCCTTTTCTTTCTAACACTACAACTGAGATGAGATTTTTCTTTAATCCAAGAACATAAAGAATTTCATCAATATGAAATACATTACCTGATTGAAGCTGAAATGATGTTGATCCAAACCCTTTGATGTCATAGGTGCCATCATCACCCAGTTCTACCTTTACATTGAACTTTGTATCCCGATAGTTTACAAGATTCTCTTTGAAGCCTATCATATGCTTGGAGGCCCCGTTGTCCATTAACCAAACATCCTCCGACTTGGTTATAGTGTCAGAGAGGGTTGAGATGAGATAATATTCTCGGTGTTGTTCTTGTTCTTTGGTGGCAACCCTAGTTATTCTTCTTTGAGGTTCCTTTTGAGGCTCTACATCTTCAGTGGCAACTAAGGCATGGAACCTACTTTTTCTTCTCTGTGGTGAGGGAGGGTTCCTGCAATCTTTTTCATAATGTCCTAGCCTTTTACAGTTAAAGCATCTTACTTTACATAAATGAGAATGAAAATGAGATAGCTTACCTTGTGGTTTCTTACCTTTGCCTTTCTGCTGAGGAAACTTCTTCCATCTCTTGGCTTTAACTGAAAGGGCATGGTCTCTTACAGTTGAGTGTTCATTTCTACTTTTGAGTCTTCCCTCTTCTTCTAAGCAATCATGCCATAATCTCTCAAAGTTAGGTTGACCTTCTCTTCTGTTGACCGAAGCGAGAAAGATTTCCCATGACTCAGGGGGTCCATCAACTGCAATTTGTACAAGGTCATCATCATCCACATCAACTCCAATTGATGTAAGCTTATCTCTGGTTTGAGCAATATTGGAAAAGAAAACAGCGATGGTTTCATTCTTTCCCACCTTTAATGTATGTAATTGTTTCTTTAATATTCTCTTCTAAGTTGGAGCCTTCTTTTCATAAAGATTTGCTAGGGCATCAAAGCATTCTTTGGCAGTTCTTAGATAACCAATGAAAGGCATCATGCTGTCCTTAACCAAGTCAAAGATGATTCTTTTAGCTTTGGCATGTCTCTCCTTATATGCTGCCCAGCCTGTATTTGAAGTGGGTTCTTCTATTACCCTGGTAACCAGCTCATCCAAGTCACTCTCTTCTAGTATGTTGAGTACCCTAGACTTCCAAGCATTGAAGTTGGAGGCCCCTTCAAACCTATCTTCTGCTTTGACTGAAGATGAGGCCATGCTGAATTCTGGATCAGATTATGAAATGGATTTACTGCTGATCTGCAAAACAAACCCTAAGAAGTGGATCTACGCAAGCTCAAGTCTGCAACTCTTGAGCTCTTTTCACGCCCTAAGCTCTGAAACCATGATAGATTTAGGGAAAAAATAGAGAAAACAATAATACTTCTTCAATTCTGTTCACTAGTATAAATTTAAATCAGCACATTAAACAAAGACATAAACAGATCTGAATATATAAAATTAAATTCTGAACATAAACAAAATTTATGAGTGCAGAAAATAAACCTTAGCTTACCTCTTATGCAATGAAGAATGTACCTGTCACATGTGTGGATGTAGTCCTCTTTAATATGCTCAGAAAATCAGTTTAAGGTTCATGGATCAAAACTCTAGAGTTTTGATCTCTATCATGAGGATTGGTAGACAGTTTTGCCAAGGAGAGGACCACAAGCAAGGCTGGAGTAAAACACTTAACTACCGTCCAAATCTGAGACTGTAATACCCTACAACAATCACAACCTTCAAGCTAGAGAAGGTACCAGCAAAAGGGACAGCAAACCCTTCAAGAGGAAAGCAACAGCAAAAGGTACAGCAAACCCTTCAAGAGGAAAGCAACAACAAAAGGGCCAGCAAACCCTTCAAGAGGAAGGTAACAGCAAATGGGACAGCAAACCCTTCAAGAGGAAGGTACCAGCAAATGTAGACAGCAAGAAAGAGGAGAAGCCAACGGAGCCTCAACACACTCAGCTGTAGCCTCAAAGAAGGGCCGCGGCACCTTTGCACAGTCAAGGGACAGCCACGGCTCCCTTACACAGTCACGGCATCCAAGGGAAGGTCCACGGTAAGCCTGGACAGTTAAGGAGAGGTCCAGCACCAGCAAGCAAGATCAACCTGAAACCCCAACCCATAAGTGACCAAACAAATCCCTCAGCTCTGAAACAGAGAATCCACTAGAGGAGTCGCACCATCACCAAAAGAAAGATAACCTAAGGTAGCCGCAGCAATAGAAGAATGAGGAGTGAGTGTGTGTTAAAATGAGAGGGGGAGAGTTCCTTATATAATTTTATGAAGAAGGGTAGGGCTAAAATAAAACAATTAAATAATGACAATTTAATTAATATAAATATTAATTAAATGTCAAATAAGTCAAAGTAACTTTATAAAAACCCAACACCACATAAAACAAGAAGGAAAACAAAACAACAAGCAAGGGGGAACTTTAAGACAAAGTCAAGGGGGTCCTAAATGGCAAAACATGTCCATATAAGTCTCATAATGGCTTATGAACTTTTATCATCACTGCATAAGAGGGCACATCAACAATGTGGTCATGTCCATCTTCTTAGCTACTCCTAGGTCTCATGGACCATCCCGGGAGAGAGGAAGAGGATCACACATCATCACATCTGGGTATTTAACTAAGATCTACCTGGTCCAAGACCAGGTTGCCCTAGAACACATCTAGGGTCTTATCCACCAAAGTACAAGACCAAGGATCAACCCATGCGTTAAGCAAGAGTTCCCTGGAACACATCCAGGGGCCTTAGAACACATCTAGGGACTTACATCAACCACCGAGGAACACATCCAAGGATCAATCCAAGCATCGGGCAAGGATTCCCTGGAACACATCCAGGGGCCCTAGAACACATCTAGGGACTTACTGCTTGGTCCTAGACCAAGAACCCCAATCATGTACTGGGGGCCCTCACTAGGGTCTTTTGCCATGGCTCTCACTGCTTGATCCCAAACCAAGAAACCCCAAGAGTGCACTGGGGGCCCTAGTCCTCAACTAGGGTCTTATGCCATCCTCCCGGAGAATGGCTCTTCCAGCTGCACTAATTTCAACAACTCGGAATTTAATCTACTACTAATACAAACTCTGTAAACTATGCAAAAAATTTACAGCTGAGTTTTAACCAAAAAATGCACAGCAGAATCATAAACAACACACACATTTGAACACAGATCTTTCTAGGAAATGCCCCTAAAAAAACCCCGAAGGGAAAACCAGTGAACGAGAGGATTTTATTGGCTTCAGAGAAGGAAAATAATTAGAGCAGCTAATTCAGAAATTTCTTACAGCCCAGCAAACTCATCCTGTACGGCCCATCTTTTTCTCGGCCCAGTTTTTTCGGCCCAACTTTTTCTGGCCCTGCTTTTTCGGCCCAATTGCTTTTCCACAGAGCTTTTTCGGCCCAACTTTTTCCGACCCTACAAAATCTTTCCTACAACTACAAATTTGCCCTCTTCCTCAACCAAATCACCTTCATTAGCTCTTATCTCAATGTGTGCCTCTCACTCTCCTTAGATTTGCTTTTATAATCTCTTAATGTCCAAATCCCTAATCCTAAGATCTCAATAGTCAAAATTAGATCTTTCCTTCTCAAGATCGATGGTTGTGAGTTAATCTCTCATTGAGA
>JZKD02S0260474.1:6324-20827 GCA_000966675.3 Picea glauca
CGTGCATTTTCTTTTTAGTATATTGAAAATACAAAAAAATAGACATTTTGCATTGGTTGGCATTTTCGTCTTTGAATCTTTATCATTAGCTTAGCGCATTTAGTGAAAGATTGCATTTTACTTCTGAATTGCAGAGTTGAAATTGAAGACTGCACTGTTCTTATTGGCATATCATTCATTGAAAAGTTAAAGATAGGCTTTGCATTATATCCATATTTATTTTCTTGCAGAGTCATAACATCTTGAGTTTCACTTCCATACAATTTTGAGTAACCACGACCAATGAAATTTATGCTTTAAACTAAAATTGATTAGTCACGATTTTATTTTTTAGGGTGCACAAACTAGCCTAGGATTTAGTGCCTTGGAATATGATCTTGTGAGTAAACTTCTCCAAGGCAACTAAATCAACATATGTGTCTGAGATAGGGAGTTGATAAGTCCATTGTATAATTGGTAATATCATGAGGCTCCACTCACACCAGAGTTAATCATGAGGTTGTGCGAAATTAGTTGAAGGGATGACCCCTGGATACTCACCTAGCATCAGAGATATTTATGTGGATTTATTCGTATTTGGGGATCTTGCTAGTACCCATACCTCTGTGAGAGGCGATGCTTTCGAGGTTCTAGGCTTTGCTACCTTGCTCATACGGTGATCCGGACTTACGACTACTTGCCTGTGCATCAGTTATATAGTGGTTGATTAGTTGCTTGACTTATGTATCTAATAGGTTACTTGGAGGGGTTATTCTGCTTGTATCCCGAGTCAGATAGGGGTCGGACAACACACAACCTTTATGGAGGATTACCTCTGTGGGGGGATCTGACTGACTAGTTGTTAAGCCTATGAGGGCCCTTATAACTGATTCTGTTACCTCCAAACTTTAGCGGGGAGTCTCAGGTCCCTCTTGGACAAGACATACCTTCTTTAGCGAGGGATGCCACTCAACCGCTTTAGCCCGTTTGCATGCATATTGGCCGTTTGAATTTTTGGTATGCTCCTTGACTACTAGTTGGCCTTATGATATATTTTTATTCGTTGGAGAGTCATAAGTCATCGTGGTGTCGGACCAGCTTCCTTGCAAGTCTCGTCAGTTGTTATAGTTACCACAGGTTTTCGAGTTCTTTCCTTCTAAAAGGCGTAGAGTCATCAGGAGTGGTACACACATATCCACTTTTCAGACTTGTGGTTCCACAAGGATGAGTACCGAGTCTAATATTCAGAACACTGAGATTTTTTCGACTCCCATACCCACTATAATTAATGGCACCCCTTCGACACCTGCAACCACTACAGTTGCAGTGCCAAAGGCTTATACCGATACTATGGCTCGACCTGTAGTTAATGCTTCATATATTGCATCAAACCCTTTTGGGGTTTTCAGTCACTCGCCGAGTTACAATGTTCAGATCATCCCTATGGATTCTAATCTATTTTCTTATGGTATGCCTAACTTCACTTCACAGTTTTCAACTTCCATCCTAGCTGTTGGCCCTAACTCTAGCTTTGGACTTGGGGGCACTACACCTCCTTACACTCCTTTCCCGTTTTGTGGTTCTCATATTCCCCAAGCGAATCTTAATGTGGGAAGTGTCCCTATTATTAACCCCGGGTCTAATCCTTTTACAACTGGATGAAACAACCCAACCGACATACAAGCTACGCCCTATATCCCTATCCCTCGGTGCTGATTCTGACCAATACTTTTGGCATGACAAATCCACTTCAATCCTCCGGATTCCCAACTGGAGGAGGTCAATCCTACACATTGGGTACTCCCCAACTTGGATCCAATCCAGTTGGGGGCAATCTTCACAACCCTCAGCTTGGATCTAATCTAGCTGGGGGCAATTTTCATAACCCTTATCAAAATATTCTTATTGGAATGATGCCCAATCCATATTTTACGAATCAGCCCGGAGAAGGGTCTTTTAATTCTGGACAAGGTTTTGGTCCTTACCAGAATCCTGGATGGAATGCAGTTCCTAACACACAATATTTCGTAGGAGGATGGGGCCAGGTGTCGCAACCCCGTATTCCCTTTCTGGCCACACTTAATTTGCCAGATTTGTCTAAACTAATGAATGAACTGGTGAGTCATGATCCCACATGGCCCCCTGTCCCTACCAAACTTCCATTAGACATTCTAAAGTTTGAAGGTAAAAATGGTGAGGATCATGGTGACCATGTCACTACATTTCACCTTTGGTGCTCATCGAATTCTCTGAATCATGATTCTATTAGATTACGATTATTTCAACGCACTCTCATTAGAGTCGTGTCACAATGGTACATTGAGATACCTAGGGGGACATATGGGTATTTTTATTAGTTGGTGCTAACCTTTCTCAACCACTTTCAACTGCCCATTCGTTATGATGCTGTCCTTGAACTTTTGTCGAATTTACACCAAGGTACCGACATTCACATCTCAGACCATATCTAGGAATGACGTAGGCGAAGGCAGTTGGTTAAGACTCCTATACCCCCAACCTTTCTTCTAGAATGGTTCCTAAAGTCTTTGCACACTCCTATTTCAAAGGACGTTTCTACTTCTGGGGTCTTCAGCGAGGAAGAAGCTATCTTTAGAGCCCAACAACTCGATTTGATATATTATCAGTCTAGGATGTTATACCACCTTTTGCCAGATGCACCACGGCCAAATCACGATCCTAGACAGAATCCCAGACCTCATGCCGATGGCATTGTAGGGTCTGCCAATGTAAAATCCACAGACTCAACAACAAAGTCTACTAGAGGGACAAATTCGTCTGGATCCTCCAAACCTACCCAATCGGCGGATATACATTCCGTGCAGTCGTCGAAGAATCCAAATGCTGACCAACAGATGGGAATAAGAGGAAAGGTCGAAATAATCGTAAGGGTGGGAAGAATAATAATAAACCCAAGGAAAAAGATAATAATGGGAAACATAATGATAATGCTGGAGAGGGAAAGAAAGAGAAACGTAAAGTGAAGTTTCCTTGTAAACTTTGTATCGATGACCACCTTACACACTTATGCCCCAAACTTGCGGAGGCTGCGAGAATTTTAAATCTACCGCCCACTGTGCGGACGAACCAATTCCCACACAATCAACACTTAGCCTCGAGCTCTTTGAACACCGGAAATGCGTCCGGTGGAAGTCAAAACCCACCGTCGCAAGATGGCGATCGTGTTTTCATCAATATGGTCGACGCAAAAATTGATATAGCCACCCACTCTTGAGATTATATCTCTTTAAAATCTAGTACTAGCCTAGAAGCTCCTCCTCCCCCCTAGAGACGAACTTATAGAACAAGAAACCAGAGACACTGTCTCGTATTTCGAAAGGAGTACTCAAGCGCTCTACCCACAACCCTAACGCTAGAGCCACCAATAACTACTCTATTGTTGAGGATCTGGGCCAAAACCCTTGTGTGATGTCGGCTTTGGAGGTACTCCAGACGTGTCCATCACAAAGGAATGCCTTACTCTCCGCCTTAGGAGCTCTAGAACCTAGTGGCTCTAAAGTTATCAAGTTTGATGTCATGGATGTGAAGCCTCACTTACCCTACCATGTGGCTTTCCAAATCCATGTGGACTATTCCAAGTACACTATCAAACGATTGGTCGTTGATGAAGGTGTTGCCACTTGCGTGATGTTCCTGGTCTGTTGGAAAGTTATTGGTTCTCCAACCCTTTCCAAGTCGTCAAACATGTTGACTGCATTTGACAATCATTCCTTCCGCCCTCATGGTATTCTTCCCGCCTTTCCGGTCCAGTTAGGTGGGAAGACGATAGAGGTGGAAGTAGAGGTAGTTGATGCACCTCTTGATTATAACTTATTACTAGGTCTCAATTGGATTTATGCTATGGTTGCTGTCGTATCGTCCGTTTTCCGCACACTTTGTTTTTCTCATCAAGGAGATATTGTGATAGTCGACCAATTATCTTTTGCGTACTCTAGTCCGAATGCATCTGTTGGACCGTCGATCCCAGTGATGGACAATTCTTAGCTGACAACTGAGAATATCAGTGTCAGAATGTATTCTTCCCTCATGGGAAATTTTGACTTCTCAGCATTGATTCACGATGTTTATGCCATGTCTAGTAGGTATGCTTCAGTAGGGAGGTCCATTCCTTTCCGCACTTCCTATCTTAGTGATCCATGGACCCTACCTTCTCCGACTTCGTCGAGTGAAGGTCAGTCACATGCTGGCATGGCTATGCCACTATCGACAACGAAGATTGCATATCAAGCCATTCTCGACTCCTCCGTCGATGCCAATCCTGTTACCTCGCAGAAGGACGAGGAGGATCCCGTTCTTAGGCCTGTATGGGCCACCTCGTTATCTTGTTCACATGATTTCTTAGATGAGACTTTGCCTTCGGAAGAAGCCATCCTCGAAGCCATGAATGTTTCCGAGAGACCTCGGGATGATATGCATCATCGATCTTATTTTATCCCAAGTCTTGAAAGAATCGAGCAAGATGATTTTCAGTCTACCTTGAGTGAGATAGTCGGTCACGCTGTAGTTCCACTTGATATGCACGACATTTATGCCGAAGGAAATATGGCGAGTATTTCTCCTACCGTCCTGATCGATATCTCTCATACCCCTGACAAGATTAAGAACACAAATATAGGTGCAGATTGTTCACCATAAGAGATTCTAATCTACACCAACCTCTTCAAAGAATTTCAAGATGTATTCGCTTGGTCATATGAAGAGATTTTAGGGATCGACCCTCTTATTGTCGAACATGAGATTAAGACTTATCCAGATGCTAAACCTGTTCAACAACGTCTTAGAGCTGTTAATCCTAGGAAGGCCCCCGCTATTAAGGCATAGGTGGAGAAGCTACTTAATGTTGGCTTCATCTACCCGGTTCCCTTAACCAAATGGCTATCCAACCCCGTTCCCGTGAATAAAAAACAAGGAACCCTCTGTGTGTGTATGGACTTTCGCGACCTGAACAAGGCTTGTCATAAAGATAAATTCCCCACACCTTTCATTGACCAGATTCTCAATGAGTGTGCAGGAAGTGAAATATTTTCCTTTATGGACGGATTTTCAGGATAACCAAATCCAGATCAAACCTGAGGACCAACACAAGACGACATTTATATGTCCTTGGGGTACTTTTGCATACTGGAAAATGCCTTTCGGCCTGAAAAATGTCGGAGCGACCTTCCAACATGCCATGACTTTTTCTTTTCACGATCTCAAACACATAGTCGAAGCTAACCTAGATGATCTTGCTGCTCACTCTCGCAAGAGAGTGGATCATGTTACACACCTTCGGCTATTTTTTGAAAGATTCTGTTACTATAGAATCTGGTTAAACCCTTACAAATGCATATTTTGCATTAAGTCTAGCCGTCTCTTAGGATTATTAGTTTCCGAGACCGGGATCATGATAGATCCTCTTAAGGTTGAGGCAATACTTCAATTGCCTCCCCCACACACGATTAGATAACTTTAAGGTTTACAGGGGAAAGCTAACTTTCTGTGTCGGTTTATAGTGAATTATGATAATATCACTAAGGGTTTCATGCACCTATTGAAGAATGACACTCCTTTTATCTGGGATGAGAGAGCCCAGGAGTATTTCGACGCTTTAAAGAAAGCCTTAGTATTGACCCCTCTGCTGAAATCTCCTGATTACAGTAGAGATTACTTGTTGTATATTGCCGCGTTTGAAGAAACGATTGGTATGGTTCTAGTTTAGGAGGATGATGAACTCCATGAGCACGCCATCTACTATCTCAATCGAAATTTAGCCGGTCCTGAGATTAATTACTCCCACGTTGAAAAGCTAGCTTTGACTACTGTTCATGCAGTCCAATGTTTACGACACTATATATTGCTTTGCAAGACTACTGTGGTTGCCGATGTCAATCAATTTCAATACGTCCTCACTAGGTGTATCATAGGCGAGAAATATAATAAATGGATTTTCATCTTACAAGAATTTGATTTCGACTTTCCTTTGGCCAAGTCCAAGAAATCACTAGTTTTTGCAGAGTTAATATCTGATTTCCCATGATTAGACGAGGATGTTATCCATGTCGATTCATTTGCAGACAAACACATTTTTCTTGTCTCGTCATCCGACCCTTGGTATGGATACATTGTTTTATATCTTCAAACCTTGAAATTCGCTCAACATCTCTCGCGAGATGATCGATGGCGTGTTAGATACCAAGCCAAAAAGTATACCATCGTCGGCGACACTTTATATCGCTGAGGAATAGATAGTATCTTACGTTGCTGCTTAACTCACGAGGAAGCCGAGTGAGTCCTAAATGATTGCCACAAATGGGCTTGTGGTGGTCATCTTTCTGGGCTTGCGACAACCCAAAAAATCCCGCGAGCTAGTTACTTCTGGCCCACCATCTTTAAAGATTGCATTGAAGCGGTTAAGAAGTGTCACCCCTGCCAGGTGTTCACTCGGAAAATGCACTCGCACCCAACCCCTCTTCACCTAGTCATTACCATCAGACCCTTCACCAAGTGGGGGGTAGATTTAGTCGATTGCAACACAACTTCGTCTAGGGGGAATCAACACATTATCGTGGCTGTCGACTACATTACCAAGTGGGCCGAAGCCATGCCTATCGTAAAATTCGATGGGAAGATTGCAACCTTCTTCGTGTTCAACCAAATTATCACCCAGTTCGGTATCCCGAGTGAGATTGTCACTAATCGTGACAGTCAATTTCAGAATGAAATTATGGTAGAACTAGCATCCAAGTTGGGGTTTAGACATGGTCACTCATCTTCTTATTACCCCCAGGTAAATGGGCAAGTAGAGGCCATCAACAATTCTCTCAAGACCATCGAGTTTTCCCTTTTGGTTGGCAGATGTCAACGGAGTCTTCAGTCTACCTAGGATTCGCAGATGGAGCCAGTCATCATACAAGAAACTTGGCTTCTGTCACTTGGGTGATTTACTCGCCCGAGGGTCTGCTGGTGTCTTCAGGTGACGTATCCCTAGGGCCATGCACAAATAATGTGGCCGAATATAATATCGTCATAAAACTTTTGCGTGATTCCATATCACATGGTATTCACTCTCTAGAGGTTTGCCTGGATTCTCAGTTAGTAGAATGTCAGTTGAACGGCCGTTACCGTGTGTGTGACCCTACGTTACTCCGTCGATTCCTACGGGCATGTCTTTTAGAATGAAAATTTGATTTTCTTACATATTTTCAAATCCCTAGAAGTTCTAATCATGTATCTGATGCCTACACTAATTATGTTTTAGATTGGCATTTGTCACATTAATAAAGTAAAGAAAACCATTAAATCAATATACACATTGTAAGATATGAGTAAAGCCGAAGATCCCTCTTTATATATTTCAAAAAATATGGTGTTTATATTACAAAATTAGGGCTAAAACCCTCAAAATACATATACAACCGATATACATATCCCATGACATCTATGCTTGTGGCGCCGAATGAGTATCATGATAGAAAACCACGATGTTTGTGAGATGTCGGAAGAGTCGTACCCATGCTCTAGGTACACCAACAACCTGCCGTTGCATGGCTTCAGGTAGATCCTCTACCTGAACCATAGGAATCCTCTGTGTCATACGAGACAGGTTTCCCTGCACATTCTGTAGGACTCTCTTCGCTTCTCCTCCCACTGCCTCATGTCCCCAGTGACTCCGTCTATGTCGTAGGTATCCCTCTGGACATTGCGGACCCACATCTACAATCACAAAAGTATCTAGTTAATATTCAAAAACCATCCAAAAATATTTTTTTTTCCTTAAATACAAAAATAGAAAAAAATGAAATATGTAAAAACTTTTACCTATGGCGCCGTAGGCGAATCCTAGTGGAAGCGGCATATCTGGGTCCCCTCTGAAATTGATCCTCGCATAGGGATAGTCGTTTAGAGCAATAATTTGTCTCCGCCACCAGAAGAAAAAATCATCATTGTAGGGTGTCACCACCCTACCTCCCCCCTACCGTCTCATGACCTCGATCCACCACGCCATGGTTAGATCACGTGGTTCTCTAGGAAGGATCTCCACTCTAGGTCCCAGACCTAGAACCCTCTTGAAAAAGAAGCTGGAAAGGATAGAGGCAAACTTGAAGTTTTGCTTACCCCCCTTCTTGCACTCTGTCAACTGACCTTTCATACTGGTCACCAGTGAGGTACACCAATCGTAGATAGTGGGTTTTGCACACTCCATTGCATAAAACATAAGTGGCCTCGATGCTTGATGCAATGAGGCCGAACCTATAATCCTGGTAAGCACAATCACAATGATCTTCAGGCTGAGGTTACTTATAGCCCGGATGGGGACTTGACTTCCCACCATGGGAGTCCCTGCAACATAATGGGCTTCGATATACTCCTCGATCTTCATCCCACTCCCCGCTCCATGTGACTTGAGGTTCACAACCTCTCCTTGGCGTGAAAGACCAGTTAAGAAGTAGATGTCCTCTACTTCAATATTTAATGGTTGTTCATCAAGGATAAATCTCTCGCTATCGAGATCCCAATAGCCCACCAACATCTCCAACAACCTCACTTGGGACCTCATTCCCTTGAGAGCCCAAAACTTGTATAAACCACATCTTTTTAGAGCCTTTTGAGCCACTGGATTCCGATCCATTGCTGCATCTACCTCCTCATGCTCACGCTCTCTCCATTCCAACACCATCCTGCAAAAAAAAAATCATTTTTGAGTTAGAAACCCCTCTTTTTTTCCTTTTGCGTACATATATGCGACTTTACTTGCTCACAGTCACGAGTAGGGCTTGATATATGCCCCCTGTGGTTCAAACAGGGGAATATATCTAGTTGTATATGCAACCTATTCAAAGAAACCCGCGTATACCAAAAACCCCAAGTTGTGCCCTAAAAAACTAGAAAAATAGAACCTAATTCAAAAATGTAAACCACTGAATTTGAAGAAGATGAGATGAAGAGTTACCCGATCCAGACGGTTCGTGATTCCGTTGCCTATCACTCCCGCAATCGTCGTTTGAATCTTGGAGGTATTTTAGTCCAAATTGCACTGTTTGGGTAACAATCAAAATGATACAATAATTTGTGATTTTATTACTTTTTATAAACTATTTTTACCCACTTGATATAGTTTCATGCTATTTTTTCACCTAACGAACTAATTCAAGAATGGTTCTAAGCTGGTTTTGCAGTTTTGACTCAATTTTCTTACGGATTTCAACGTCATAGTTGGCCGTTCGTCTCTTCAGGTAGGTATATTCATAACCTAACATATAGGATAGGTATCTACTCCATCATGCATTTTGCATTATCCTTTGAACACTGCTTTTTATGCCTTAGGGACGAACCCATTTATTGCGACGCATAACCCCCCATCTGCTATTAATAGCGTCACTAATAAATGGTAGAGACTTACCAAACATGGGTACCCTAGTTAGAACCTCTTTGTCATTTGGTGCCCATGCCGAGTTTTTCCTTAGGACCAGGAGTCCATTATAATTCAATACATAACTGTATGATAAGCCTCATTTCTCATTCATGCACATGCAACCTTATTACCTAAGGACTCCCAAAAACAAGTCTCAGTTAAGCTCTTTTCCGACTTGTCTAAAAACTGACAAGATCGCCAAGTGATTTGTCCCTTTCACGCTTGTTAAAGTTGGATTTGAAAGGTCATGAGTCTTAGTTAAGCTCTTTTCCAACTCGCTCCCAAAAATTGAAAAGATTGCCGAGTGAACTTTTTTTTTTTCACACTCATAAATTGGATTTGAAAAGACGTCTATTTGGCACAAGTTTACCCCTTTTTCACACCAAGTAGACTAAAAGATATAAAAAAGACATTTTTTGTTGTTAAGTTGTGATTGCATCTCTTTCCCTCGCCTGTAGTATTGAATCTTTAGCTGGTTCGCGCTTTGCGTTATAAACTGTTGCCTAAGCAGTTTGCATCCTCAACCAAGCAGAGCCTTGTTTATATCCTTCACAATTTGACACCCTATACCCTGGAGGGAACATCACCCCGAATGTCCATATCTTGCATGCATTCCATTGCATTGAGCATAGGTACGTTCCACTGCTGGAACTAGTTTTGCTTACTTGCGACCCTCGTTCCCTCCTCTGTATCATAGCATTCATTTGTTATGAAAAAAAAAAAAAAGACGGGTGGGAGGGGAGTACTATATTGTAATTTGCAGTAATCGTGTCGCCTTTGAACAAAGAAAAAAGTTATTGAGTCCTTGTGTCATCATAATTTTGGGTTTAGCATGGCTTTAAGAAGTTGATCTCGCTACAAAAGTTTCTCTATCGACTGGTTACTCTTCTAGTCCCTACAGAGAACATTATGGATGCCTCCTGCATCTAATTGTCACATCATTGAGTCCATGTTTCTGGATTCCACCATATGTCTCATGATCTTTTTCAAAGGAAGTCTATCAACCTATGTCAACCACTCCTCAGAAATATTGACTTCGCATGTCGGCCATACCCTTAATTTTGTTTCAGAATCACATGCTACTTTGGTCTTATCATGCACCCTGGCCCTACTTTTATCATTGGTAGGTCACCTTGAACCCAACAATTGACACTTCATCATTGGTTGTTGATTGGGTGGTTTCCCTTGTGTTCGATGACAAGACATCTATTCACACTTTGGGATTCATGCAGTGTCTTGGATGCCATTAGCCTTATTGGTGGTTTCCTTGCCTTTGTCAACAATTTTTCATCATTGGCTGCTATTCAAATGGTCATTTTCATGTACCGCTTGCATTTGGCACACGTAAAAGATGCACAGGGTCATTGGTTTGTGAACATGTTCTTCGACTGATCTCCACCAAATCATGAAGCTCCTGCTTTGTTCATCGTGTTGACTGATTAGAGATGTCTCAATGCTCTCCTTTCAACATGTCTCTTTCCATCGACTTCAGTGCATTTATTTTGGATATGGGACTTAGAGTTTTATGAGTACCTTGAGGCTTGCAGTCATTAGTGGCAAGCTCTCTTTCCATTGACAGATGATAATACATCAAGGTCTCCTGATCAATGGATTTCTCAAGCGTTCGACACCAACTCTTTTATTCACACTTATAGAAATGTACTCAGTGCATTGATACCTACTTTCATTATTGGTAGGCTGTCTCGCATTTGTTAAGGATATACCTCAATGATCAGTAATTAGACGATGTCTCGTCATGTTCGACTTCAACTCATTTATTCACATGATGTAGACTGGCACCCCTGGCGGATAGTGTAAAAAACTTGAAGACATCACTATGTGGCCGCAACTTTCCTGAGCTGTTTCTTCCCCTTCATTGGACCAATACCTATTTGACTTCAGTGATAATGGAAGATCAGATTATACTCCGTGGTATACAGATATCTTCAGATTGATTTTGAGACTGGTTTCATTGGGCCTTGTTCGTGACTATGACAACTTTTGGCATGTAACCATATTTGTGTTTGCCTATTCATGGCCATGAACACTTGTTTGGTATATTTTCCACATGGATCTGCATTGTATTCTTGGTGGCCATGTATGCAAAGTCAATACATAATGTAATGAGTAATTGAGTTCATCTAGTTGGTTCTCTACCACTCCACTTCTGGGTTATTTATAATGTATTTCGGCCATCGAAGATACTCCTCTGATCTCACACATTAGGGGTCATTTATTAGATCAAGATTTGCCTCACCATTGCTATCTTGCACAGAGGGCCTTTTTCCATTTCCCTTTGTAGACTTATCATCCCCTTTTGATGAATCCATATCCAAAAATATACATTTTTCCACATATATGCTCCCTATCTGCTATGCAAGACGCGTATACGCTTGCCGATCCACTACAACCCGCGTACATCGGGATTTGTGCAAGAAAATAAAAAACGAGGTCGGGTTTCCATGTCACGATAGAAGATCTCTGATCCTTGGCCTTCCATATACTGGAAACGTTCCAACTCGACCCTTCAGTTGCATCTTGAAGGCTATAAGAGCAAAATTTCATCCTATGGAAAAGAAGGAGAAAGCATTCAAGTTTGAGAGCAAAGTTACTCTGGAGAAATTACTTCATATTGAGTCTGCATCCCTCTGTACCTCAAGTCTAAACATGGTGTTCAATCCCCAAGCTCTTTCCCTATTGTTGAGAGGATCTCATTGCCTCTTTCTTATGAGCTTGCCTTTGGTGGAGGATTGAAGTGGTGGAGACCCAGTTGGAAGGAACTTAGTTTATTGGTTTTGAACCGTGCTGACACGGAAGTCTGTATCGTTGTCACTTCTGCTGATCAATTATTAATAGAAATACTCCTTTCCCGTCCTATTGATATCTTGAAAATATATGATTATTATCCATTGGTGTATTTGTAATGTTTATTAATGGATTATGCTATCTGATGTGCTAACCCCTTTTATATTATCACTGTATACTTTCTCTTCTTGTTTGTTGAGAACTTCTTGCAGGTGTAAATATTTGGGTCAAAATGCTCAACGGTAGAACATCATCAAATGTTGGATCGAGGTAGGCCTCTTTCTTATATTGCACATTAGTTTATATAACATATGTTGGAATTGATTTGATTTTTGCAGTCATACCTGTCTGTTGTGGTTTACCCTTGGCCATATAGAGTTTTTCCCTTGTAACACTTGTAGGTGCGGAAGCTGGCGGATTCATGACTTTAGATTTCAGTTACTTTTATATCACCAGCTTGACCGACCGCTTCCCCGTTTCATATTGTAATAAATGAATATAAACTGACCCAAGTCCAATTATGTTATGACATGAATACAAGTCCCTTAAAATTCAAATAGCTGCCAAGTCTGCTTGTGAATTTTTATATCGCGGAAATGTGGGTGCTATTTGTAGGGAACAGAATAACAGAGGGCCAATTTTGAACCCGCCAGCCCGAGTGCTGTTTGAACGATACAGAACAATAGAAATGCAATGTCGAATGAGCCAACCCACAAGACCACCTCTCAATTTGTATATCGCAGAACTCTTGGGTGCTATTTGTAGCTAACAGAATAATAGAGGCCCAGTTTTGAGCCCGCCAGCCCAAGTACCCGTGATCCAAATATTGGCTTAAGTATGGAATGCGGGAACAATACATGGTCTAACAAATCTTATGTTCATACTTTATAAAAATAGATTTTATGTATTGCTCGTTTTTTACGAAAAATTTCTTGGTAAGGAAGTTGGCGGATTCACGTATTCAGATTTCACATACTCTTATATCACCAACCCGACTGAGCGACCGCTTCCCTATTTCATATTGTATAGATCCCCTTCTCTAATTAAATTGTACAATATCGATATTTTATATTAATAATTTAGTATTCAAAATAATGTCTTTAGATAATGTACAATAGTTAATAGGGATTAACATCCATAGACAATGGCTAACTTGAACCCGCCATCCCTCAAGTCCATCTTTCAATATGTATATTTCAGAACTCCGAGTGCTATTTGGACAACACAAAACAATGAAAGTGCAATCTTGAACCAACCAGTCCGCAGGTCTGCTTGTCAATTTGTATATCGCGGAATTGTGGGTGCTATTTGTAGAGCACGAAACAATAGATGCCCAATTTTCAGCTTCCCATCCGGAGAGCCCCCGATCCAAAAAAGTGGCTAAATATGGAATTAATACAGGATCTCTATGGGACAATAAAAGTGCAATGTTAAGCCAGCCATCCCACAAGTCCTCTTGTCAATTTGTATATCGCAGAAGTCTGGGTGCTATTTGTAGGACACGTAACAATAGAGGCTCTATTTTTAGCCTGCCAAGCTGAGAACCTGCGATCCAAAAAGTGACTAAGTATGGAATGAGGGTGTTATCGGACTAATTGGTAGGTGCAGACACTAATTGATCTCCCTAGATTCACCTAGATCTAGAACAAAACACACCAGAACATGACGCTTTCCTTAAGTTTTAGATATTGAATTTACTAACTAAAGAGGGATGAGTGACATACCATTAAAATGTCACTTCCTCTCGCCATCGCCATCCTAGCTCCGTTCCAACGCTCATAATAATGAACCTGCAAAAGAACACAACCAACCACAGTGATAGTAATAGCATAAACTCAATATAAACCTATGTATGTGATCAAGGAATCATACAATAAAACACAACAAGCTTTATATGAAAGAATCATATTACTGTATCATATTAAATGTGAAAGAGAGATTACAACCATGATCTTGATGTCGTAAGATCCCTTCCATCTGTCTTTTATTCCCCACACACTTTCACTCCAAGAATTCTGAGAGTACAGATCTGATAATATTCACAATCTATCTTGACAAAGTGGCTCGTCTAGCCAAGCTAAAAATCTCCAAAACTCAATCCAATCCAAGCTAATTCCAAAAGCTCCAAAGCTAACCAAAGCTAACAAAAAACTAACTCTCTCCATGAGAAATCCTCTCATTTTATAAGTTGAAGAGGATAAGGTGAGGAGGTTAGGATGATCCCACTAAATCATGAAAGCGAGTAAGATCCAAACCATTCAGATGCCACCTCACCATAGAAGTTTC
>JZKD02S0260496.1:0-20827 GCA_000966675.3 Picea glauca
TCCCAAGGCCTCTTGGGAGTAGGAAGAGGGGTGTATAACCCTTTCTTCTTGATGGTTGGCTTGGAAATGGCATGGGAAGTGCAAGATCTGATATACTTACTAACGTCCTGTCGGAGTTTTGGCCAATTAAAATATTTTTGTAGAAAGACCACAGTTTTCTCCACGCCAAAATGTCTTTCCATCCGACTGTAGTGAGCCTCCCAAATCAGATTTACATGCTCTCTTGCAGGAACACGGAGATGGCCCAGATGGCATAATAATCCATCCTGAATGTGAAAAATCGGTGACATTCGCGCATGTACCCAAGAGTTCATAGGTGGTGGTGAAGTCAAGATCTCATTGATAAAGTTGGGGCCACTCAGATGCCTCATGCCCACAAGAATGGAGCATGGTGGTGAGTGTAGCCACGGGAGGTCAACTGAGGCAGTCAATGACATAATTTGTGCTCCATGTCTTATACTTGATGTTGAGATGGAACTGTTGCAGGTATGTGGACCACTTTTGATGGTGGTTTTTCTACGACTTCCCTTGTGTCTATATGAACTGCAGAGGCTTCTGATCAGTGTGGATGATTGTCTCCTTTCCTAGAATGTAATGTTTCCATTGACAACAGACTTTCACAATGGAATACATTTCCTTGTCATAGGTAGGGTATTTTTGGATGGTATCTAAGAGTGTCTCACTATGGTATGCTACTGGATGACCATGTTGAGTGAGAACTTCGCCTACATCATAGTCAGATGCATCAATCTGAATCTCGAACGATTGTTGTAGATATGGTAAGGAGAGTACTAGAGATGAGCACAAGCAATGTTTCATATCATCAAATGCTCATTGTTGTGCCTTCCCCCATGTGAAATTTTCCCTAACACCTCCCTTGGTCACATGGATGAGGGCCCATGAAATATGGGAGAATCCCAACATGAGTCATCAGTAGAAGTTGGAAATCCCCAAGAAGCTCTGAAGCTCGGTTAGTGTGGTCAGGGCTGGCCAATCACGGATGACTTGGATCTTAGTTGGATCCACATGTACCCCATGCTCATCAACAATTTATCGCAACTATTGGACCCTGTTCATGTCAAAGGAGCACATTTTTCCAAGTTGACATATAATTTGTGCTGCTACAGAGTGCTCAAAACCTGTTAAATATGTTGCATGTGCTCCTCCCAAGTTCTGTTGAAGATGAGGATGTCATCCAGATATACCACGACAAAAGAGTTGGTTAAGGGTCTCAATACATCATCCGTCAACCTCATGAAAGTAGTCGGTGCATTTGTTAAGCCAAAGGGCATGACCAGCCATTCGGAGAGACCTTATTTATATTTGAAAGTTGTCTTCCATACATCAGTCGGTTCGATGGGAACCTGGTGGTAGCCATACTTTAGGTCATTCTTGCTGAAGAATTTTTCCCCTTTGAGTTGGTCAAGAAGGTCATCAATTCAAGGAATTAGGTATTGGTTCTTGACTGTGATTGTGTTTAATGCTATGTAATCAATGCAGAGTCACTAGGTCCCATCATTCTTCTGCACCAGTGTAATCGGGCTTCCGCAAGGGGAGGAGTTGGGTCTGATGTGCCCCTTTTGAAGCAGCTCTTGGATCTGACGCTTGATTTTGTCATTTTCCATAAACAAGTGACGAAAGACTGGTCCATTAGGCGGAGGTGCACTGGGGGTTATATCAATTGGATACTTGACTTGGTAGTGTGTCGGTACCCCGATGGGTGAGGAGAAGATGTATCTGTACTCTTCCACGATCCCGTCCACTTGCTTCTGCTGCAAAGAGAGGCTCTGTGTAGAGGCCACAGATGTGGCGATGACCTTCTTCTTACTGTGAGCATGGATCACAAAGAAGACAAACTTCCCAGTCTATGAAATGACCTTACTGTATTGCTTAGCATAGATTAAAGAAATAGCGGTAGGTGACGCTACCTCTAGTATCCTATACAATTGTCTATCCAAAGTAATAATAACACTGCGAGGTATAGATTCATACACATCATGTCTCTTACACAAATATGGTTGTCCTAAAAGAACATCACAAAATTGAAGGGAAGAAATATCACACAATACCTCGTCTTTGAAGGTCTTGATGTTGTAGGGAAGACGACATTATTGGTTGATGCAGAGATCTCTTCCTTAGCGAAGCCAACCGATGGTGTAGGGTTGTGGGTGTGGTGTCATCGACAGGTCCAGATGATTGTTGACCTTTGCTGAGATCATGTTTTTCTAACTTCTGCTATTGATAATGAAATGAAGCGGAGCCCCATTTACCCACATCTGTGAGTGAAAGAGGTGTTCCCATTCCTCCGGTTCTTCTGGTCTTCTTGGCTGGACTTTGGTGGTAGCGATAATGGCACTAGGTTCAGCATCGATAATCTGCTTCCCTCCTTCTGGATTTGATTTGAATTTGGAATATTCCTCTGACTTGGAATATTTCATCACAACCACCAATCACTGCTTGGAGTGAAATTATTTAGCGTTGCTCCAAGGGATTTTATGGTATTCACACCACTTTCTCGTGTCCTTCTTCGAATTATCATTACCCTTATTTTGTTGTGGCTTGGACTATTTGTCCTGAGAGTGGACATCTTTTCTCTGTCCCTTGTTTTGTGGGTTGGGGCCACCTTTTCCTTGCTTCAGCTATGAGGAGTTTGCAAATCCAAACTCCCACCTCTTCTGCTTAAAAATTTTCTCGATCTTAAAAACATATCTATAAGCCACACCTAATGAGGCGATGTCCAAAAACTCCATTTCTGTTTGAATTTATCTATGCATAAATCCATGGTATTTGATCACCAGATGTCATTCAGAGTCTTTGATACCCAATTTGGTGCGCAGGGTGTGGAAAATATTGGTGAAATCTGGTACTGTCTGGTCCCTTTCCTGATGCAGCATGGTCCATCTTGTGTACTGGTCCTCGTAGCTTCCAACGGGTTAGTATTGTTTTTTAATGGAATCCATGAAGTAATCCCATGTGAGGGCGACCACAAATATTGCAGATTCCTTTATGGCCCTTTTCTCAGAGTAAGTATCCCACCAGTCCTTAACATGGGGAACGACCTTGAGGAGTGAAAAAGTAATCTTTTCACTGTCGAAAAAATTGTGGACCGAAAAATACCCTTCGAGAAGATTCAACCATTTATCTACAACATATGCATCTATCAGTCCTTCAAATAATGGAATATCAAAATTTACTTGTACCTTGAAGGGGGTTGCATGGCCGCTCGATGAAGATGTGTCTCTTGTGGGCAGTCGTCGAAGGATCTATGCAAAGTTGTCCATCATTTCATTCCTTTGTCGTGCAAGGGCTTCCTTGAGAAACATTTTAAAAGGATCTCCTGCTCCATCATCTTTCTTCTTGTCCCACATGGGTTGTTGTCGGGATAAGCATGGTCGATATTGCAAAGGATCGAATGGTTCGAGTCCCAACTTCTTGTACCTAGATCTTGTCAGGGACATGCACGAAGAAAAATAAATGAAGAGCAGGCTGCTTTGATACCACTTATCTGGATTCATGAGAGGAACAGAATGAATAACATATTGAATACAATAACACAGAGATACTAATAACAACAATAGATATCCAGTGAACAATAACTTCTATTGAATAAATAAAATAGGTTGAAACTGTAAAACTACAGAACTGAAAACAACTTGCTCGAATGGTGGTAGCTATATTTGAAAAGAGATGTGGCTGCTACGCACATCTGTCTGAGAAAAATGATTACAATGAGGCTTCAAAGGAATTTTTAACATTACTCATGAATTCCAAAACCCTAGACATCCAAAAACCTAACCCTAGGAGATGAAACACCAAAAATTATGTGGACCTCGATGGGTAAGTCGGTACCTCAACTTCCTGGGGTCGTAACTTTTGAATACAACCTCTATTTTAGGCGTGTTATAGCTCGTTGGAAAGTTATTTTCGATAAATACACATTATGCCATCAAACTCTGACTTCATCTACAACTTGACTATGGAAATCCAAAAACCAATGTTTAGGGCCCCAAAATGACCTTGGAAGTACAAAAAGATGTACTAACATGAAACTTCCAAAATAAGCTAGTTGGACTAGGTGGGAGGCCACCAATATCCACCTGGAACTGTGTAGGGCTTCAGACAGACCCAAAAGTGTAGAACCCATAATTACAAAGAATTACAAAAGAACGTGCTGAACTAAAAACTGTCAAGAGGAGCTAGTTTAAATAGGTGGGTGACCACCAATATCCACCTGGACCATTCAGTCTAGGAAACATGAATATGTGATGTTTAGTTACAAAAAATAAGTTTTCATGATAGTTTAGTGACAATTGGGTCAACATTGTGGACAGTTGAGTAGCATATTTATGGACATCTTATGAGATCATTGGCAGGTCTAGACAGATATATGATAGAGCATATCTACAACTATAATCTATGGAATCAATGGATAAATGGAATTAGTTGGTCACAAGAAGATAAGCAGTGAAAGGCATAGTAGAATGAGTAAAGAGAAACCTTCAGCAAAATATATATCATCAGAGGGACAATGTCAATAGTATGGTCATTGGTTTCTAAACAATGAGCATGAGAGGTCATTTGAAGTCAAGAAGTTTTGAATGATTTTTATATATGTCAGAGAATTACAAGAGGACGCACCAATGGACAATGAACAACATTGGAAGAGAGGAAAGGAAACATACACATGAAGTCCCATATTTTTCTACAACTTGTAGAGAAGTCAAGGGAAGAGAAATCATCAAAGAAAGAGATCCAGAAAGGAAGATCAGTAGAATGCAGATAGGGGGAGTTATCATGTTTCCCATGATGTCAAAGGGAGAGAAAGAGAAAGATAATAAGAGAAAGAGTCAAGTGCATGAATTCAAAGAAGCAATGTTTAGAAAAGGTATACTTTCAGGGGAGTCACTCTTTTCTATCAAAAGAGGAACTTGGAAAGAAACGTAAGGACAAAAACATGTGAAAGAACAAAAGAACAAAGATAGGGGGAGCAACCCTAAGGAGAGATACCCTTTACCATTGATGTCAAAGTGGGAGAGAGAAACATTGATTAGGAGCAATGGTCACAGGGGGAGCATGAGTGTTTCCATCAATGCCAAACAAGGAGATTGTTGGACAGTTGGTTGTCATTGATTTCAACCCTTGGATAATTCGAGATACCCCAGAGTTTTTGTCGAGGTTGATGATGATTTAGTTTTCATTGATGTCAAAAAGTGTGGTTGATGTCAGCGGATGTCATTGGGTGCATTTGATGAAGTCTACATGAAGCCCCGGAGGTGTGTTCATGAGACTTGAAGTTGTTTGAGGAATAAGGACATGAAGGATAGTGTAAATGTAGTTAACACACTCATATATGGATATTTCTTGTCATTTTGTTTCCGGTGATAGGTGGTACGCCACGTGGTTCCTCACGGTTAGGGAGATATGCCCTCTTGAAGTTAGAATCCATGAAGAATGGTAAAGAAACCCCTAGTTGGTTACAAGTCTTTAATGAAAGGGTAAAGTGGTTGTAACAAGAAATTCAAGAAGCCCCTAATTTTAAGGAAAGAGGTTACCCAGAAAAAGTATAAATACACCTCAAGGAGTCATTCAAAAACACATTCAATCACTTAGTCTATTAAACATCTTCTAGTGAACTAGTGATCTATTGGCAAGTTTTGCGACGGTGAAATCTAAGGTAGCGACAAGTTAGAAGTGTGGGAGTTTCAGGGTTGTAGAGGAGAGTTAGGATTTTTTGTAAAAACCCTAATTGGTTGATCCCACGGGTCAAACAACTAGTGTCCCATGAGGCATCCCCACAAGTTTCCTAGGGCACGTCATGTGAGGCCCCGTGTGACATGAAGTCTTAGTCCCGCGAGGCTAAGGAAAATTTGGTACAGTGTTGAAATGTACACTTGACACTGAGAGGGGGGGTGAATCAATGTCTAGAAATTTTGGTTGTTTTTCACACTTTCATAGATTAATTGAATTAATTGAATAAGATATGNAATTGGTTGATCCCACGGGTCAAACAACTAGTGTCCCATGAGGCATCCCCGCAAGTTTCCTAGGGCACATCATGTGAGGCCCCGCGTGACATGGAGTCTTAGTCCCGCGAGGCTAAGGAAAATTTGGTACAGTGTTGAAATGTACACTTGACACTAAGAGGGGGGGTGAATCAATGTCTAGAAATTTTGGTTGTTTTTCACACTTTCATAGATTAATTGAATTAATTGAATAAGATATGCAATTCAATTAATTATTCATAAACATCTAAAACACAAATTGTATGAAGTAGATATAATATCTTTATTTTATTTATTTAACTTGTATGAATACATATAACATCAATCCTTTAATATCTTCAACTTCAACTGAATATGAGAGATCCCACTCTCTGATACAAAACCCAACTTGTAGTTCTCAGATCCAACCGAGAAATGAGGAATGCAACCCTCATAACAAGACCCATCTTGCTGATCTCAGATCCAACTAAGATGTGAGGAATCCAATCCTCATAACAAGACTCTTCTTGTATATAGGCACCGACCTGATAGAATGAACTTTCATTCAATCCATTATATATACATATATATTTTAATCTACCAAGAAACACTTAGATTCACCACCACTTCTGGTTTATATAGTATTTAAAATGGTATAGGATTGAACCAATGTGTCTTTTTTACATGAACCATTGCACCTCCTCATTTAAATAACTAATCTTGATTCTAACTTTGTACTCATGAGTTGATAACAGATATGGATCGACTCATTATATATTTTTCATGCTTATGATGTGTCATTTATTCACCAACAGATCATATTCGAGCTTTTACGGACTCTTTGTATTGTTATGGTGTTAATCTCTGTCGAATTACTCTACAAACCTTAAGCTTACTATATGAATGTCACTGGTACCACATCTTTAATGCTTCATAATTCTTCCCCCTTTTTTTGTTTTAGGCCCCATATGTCCAATCTCGGGACTGTGTTCTCTGGGCTTCAACGATCCAGAACTTTCCTTCTTCTTTTCACCAAATTCTTGTTATCGTCGAAGCAATATCTTCTAGAGTGTTACATCTCGAGCAACTTCGATTCAAGGTTTTTAATCTTCATCGTTGATCACGGTTTCAAATCAATGGTTCAATCATTCTTTAAAGGAAGCATTTTTCACAATTTTATTATCCTTATCCAATAGTTGGGTTTCAATCGTGAGATGGACAACTGTCGTTTCCTCCGGTACTTTGCAACTTTGGTATTTTTTCTCTTTTATAAACTTCCAACTCTCCCGAACTAAATTTCTTCGAAGTTTGTATAGTCTAGACGTTTTCCATGTAGCTACACCATCCAATGGTCCAAATGAAAAGTGCACTGTCTCCACCAGGTTAATCTTCATGCACGTTACTTTGTGCTTTTGGATATTGATTGTGGATCTTCCTCCTCGATGAATGTTCAGAGCTTATTTCGGGGCTCCGAGATTCCGGGTAACTCGAACTCTGAAGTAGTTCAATCCTTCTGGATTTTTACCTACTGAATAAGTCACAAGTCTGTGATGACCGCTTGCCGTCAGTTGTTAGTACTCCTTACACTATCCTTCCACTGTGCTTTGATCACCAGTTGAGAATGCTCCTGAAGTAGATCAATTATTAGCATTACTTTGTGATTTGTGCTTACTCTATATTTCCATTACGCTTGATCTAATGATCATGATACATCCCGGAGGATCTTAGATCAATGACCAGCGTTAGTTCGTGACTTCTCTCTTCGGTGCTTTGGGTAGTTACTAGTAAGAGGAACTAGATATCCCCAAAGGGAATACTCCCAGAGTGATGTAGCTTGTTGACGTCACTGTTGATGTGGCAATGGCTGAGTGGTTTCCATGTGTTACCTTGATTCGTGACTTTCGTATACCTAAAGTTCCAACTAGACCTTAACACTTGTCACCATCTGAATGTGCCATGTGTTATTGTCGACATGGGCTTGCTGATGTGGGATCTCAATATGTGTGTCACGTGTCTTACTTTGTGACTTTGGATCTCCAGCCTTTAGGTGAACTTACATGTTCTAAACCCTTTTTCACCGAAGTGATCAGCACCGAAGTTGACCACAATTGGACCCACCTATCATGATCCAATGGTCATCATGCATTGTCCAGATCTGATGGTCCTTATTCATTTCAGAAATTCAAGGCTCTTGACTTCAGGTGAATTCATATGTTCTTGGCTTATTTTCACTGGAGTGGTCAGCTTCGGAGTTGACCATCTCCTTGTGATCTGACGGTTCCCATATTTTACTCCAGATCAATGGTTGACGTGACTTCAGGGCTTCGGCCTTCAGATAATCCTACTTGTTCTTGGAATCTCTTTGTCGAAGTGGTCAACGTCAGAGCTGACTGCTGCTATGAAACCCTGATGTGACGGCTATCATTGATCTCGAATTTCTCCTTAGATACGGCGGCTTACTTTTACTTCGAAACTTCAGATTTGGCTAAAATTCCTTCATGAAAATTTCCTTCGGTTGATATTATCTGAAGTGGTCAATGTCGAGTTGACCATGCATACATCATTTCCATGATTGACGATCCATGAATCTTAGTAGTCAATCTGATGATGTAGATTTAATCTAGATTTCACGATCTAAATCATTCCCAAATTTTCAACAGACGGCCATGATTATCTTCTTCTTTATGCAAGTTTCCTCTATGATCCGATGATCAGAATTTGTCCCGAAAACTACATCAATGAACATGATTCCTCCTCGATTATTTTGGAGTTTTATTGTGGGGATTTCAATCCCAATAGAATTTTTGCAATGCGTTCTCCCTTCTGAGCTTCGTTTAACGTTCTTCCTTCTGATTTGTTCATCACTATTTATCCTAAGCTTTTAATCATTATTTGTGCATTTTGTTATGCATTGATCTTTAGTCGCTAGCCCTCATGAGCTCTTAATTCCTTATGCTTCGTTACTCCTTATGTACATGGATTATTTTCATGCTACCTCTCTTGAGTTTTAGAATCATAGGATCACTATTGATCCTATCGTGATCAACAGTGATCACGAATTGCTTCTACCACAAGGTTTTCTTCCTCTACCCCAAGGTGATTTTCCTTTTCCTATGATTATTGTACATGTTTGACTCATGTTTCCATCAATGACGACACAAAACAATAATTCCAACATACAAATGTTGGTACTAGGCTGTTGAAGGTTTTGGAAGAGTTATATGTCAGTATTACAATACAACAGGTCAACTACAGGTTACAGGTATGCTCATGTGTTAGTTTTGAGGCTTATACTTGGTTATGCTATGATACATGCTTGAGGCATGTCATGGTAGTGATGGTGCATGGTACATCTTGTACATGATATGATACATTGTTAGTAGTACACTCTTGGTTGTTTGGTATCTGGTTTGACCACATGTTGATGATGCTATGGTACATGCTTGATGCTTGTTCTTGGTATACTCTTGAAGCATTGGAACATGGTGTATGGTTGTTATGTTAGAGGCCTATCATTGATATTGATAAATTGTTGAGGAATACACTTGGTATATGGAAACACATGTATAAGATACATCTCTTGATAATATTGGTACTTGGTCAGATGATTGGCATGTTGTTTGAGGTATGTGGTTGATGATATGGTGCATGGTTAGAGGCATATGTTGGTGATCCTAGTACATGCTTGAGTACCTTGTTGAGGAACTTCATTTTTATGGTACATGGTTGATGTATGAGATGATACATGATTGATGTACTTGGTATAGTGCATAGTTGATGTACTTGGTGTTGTACATGGTTGATGTATGAGATGATACATGGTTGATGTACTTGGTGTGGTACATGGTTGATGGTATGGTATAGGTTTGATGCATTGTTGATGCATGGTTTGGTATAGGTTTTGATGCATTGTTGATGCACGTTTTGGTACAGGTGTTGGTGCATGATTGATGCAAAATTTGGTATAGGTGTTGATGCATGGTTGATACAGGTTGATGTACATGGTTTGGTGATGGTATCCATGTGAGAGGATCTAGTTTTTTTTATGATCAGCAGTGGTGACAAATTATAGGTTGATGTGATAGTGGCAATGAAAGTAACAGGTTGGATATAGTGATAGGTTGACATGTAACAGGTTGATGTGATAGTGACAATGATAGTGACAGTGGTAGCGATTGTGGTAGTGACAATTTGGTTTACATTTATATGTCAAGGCGGCAGGAAGGGGAAAAGAAAGGAGGTCGTAGCCTCCTTCCGGTTGGTTTCGGAGAACACAGGGAGTTGGAGCTTCCTTCAGGTTGTATCCTCCTTCTAGTTGGAGCCAGAGAATTCAGGGAGTAGTAGCTTCCTTCAGGTTGGATATTGTAAATAGGAGGTTGTATCCTCCTTCCATTTCCAGCTAGAGAATTGGGAATTTGGTTCTTCTAATGAATTTATTATTTGATATATAAGAAAGCATTATGTAGTTTTCTCCCATTTGGGTTTCCACGTAAATTTTGGTGTAATATGTATTTGATGTGTTGTTGTTGATGTGATGTTGCTTATGTTTATATGATCATGAGATATTAAATGCAATAATAGATGATACATTGATGATATATTTTTTATTAAGTTGAATTTTATATATTGTGGTTAAAAGTGGTAAAAGTTCTCATACTGATTCACCCCCCCGTCCCCCACCTCAGTATTCCAACACACTACATATTTATACTTCTCAAGATGAATCATATATGTCCACTAGTCTGCTCTATCTTCAAATCAAACACTACAAGTATGCAACAAGTAAACATTCTTGAATATGTACTGAACATATCCCTGCTTGAATACATGCTTGAAATCCTCTATACAATCATGAATCTCTACCTCAAAAGTGTGCCAATGATATTCCTTGTAACTTCTAGCTGACCTCTTCATACTTGCATGGGGATATGTTATGAAAACTTCCCCTTAATGAACCAATATTTCATGAGACATTATGTACCTCTTCCATCAAACCATTCAGAATCTACCTTCCCAAAATCTGCAAACACTTCAGACTACCTGAAAGATAGTTCTCCAATCTGTAATAGTTGTTTCTTAGACTCCCCTTACTCAACATTCATATTTATGGGAGTCTCCAAGCTAGATGGCTTACAACAATACATAATCCTATTATGATGCAGGATAATCATTCTAAGTTTTGTCATCTTCTTCTTTATTTGTAGATTCATATTTCACTTCTGTAAATCATGTGAGTGTGATATCTGTGAGTTAATCATTCACTTGTTCTTCTTATTTTTACTTTCTTCTCCAAACCTTATTGTATCTAATATCAATGTTTTCCTTCAAGGAAGACTCTATCATGCTTCTACAATCACGAGCTATGTGTCCATAGTTGTGGCATTTTCAACATTCAATATTGTAGAGGGCCACATAAACATTTCTTGCTTGAAAATTTCTTCCATATGATCTGCAATGTACAACTTCATGTCCAAAGTTATTACAAGTAAAACAATAACCAGGAAAGAAACTTTGATACCTGGGAGTAAATGATCCTCTTTGTGATGTATCCCTTCTAAATTCATGCCTTGGATGATTATGATCTTCTCTTATGTTGTTTCCTTCATAATGATTGAAGCTTCTTTAATACCTGGAGATAGGTCTTCTGCATTCATCCCTCCTTAACTCTTACTGACCATGATTCCTTCCTTTGAGAATGTCTACATAATTATTATCCTTCTCTTCATTCTTCTTTTCTGACAACCTGGAACACTTCTATTCAGCTTTCAGTTATCGTTGTGTGGAACTTCCTCTTTCTTCAAAACTATTGCTAGGATTGGCATTTACATCTTCTTTTCATGAGGCCTCACCAATGTATCCAAGACCTGCTTTATTGAAGGGTGACCTTTGACAACAAAGAATATCTTCTAGTACTTGAGTGATCTTCAAGTTCTTGTTGAGCTTGTTAACTTCAACCCTCAATGAGATGACTTCTTATTGAAGCTTCTCAGAATATTCTTCTTTCTTCATCATCTGGGTCTTCATTACTTCTTCCATTTTCTTTGCTTCTTCAAGTTGGTTTTTTAATGAGATGGTTTCTTCTTCAAATCTTCTTTATTGTTGAATGAATTCTACTTCAAGCTTGTTTAAGTCCTCAGATCTTTCCTTAAGATGACTTGTCAATATCTCTTCTCTCTTCTCTGCTTCCTTTCTTAGTGATACTTTTTCGGCTTCCAAACATTGTTTTTCTTCCAATTGGTTTTTGAGTGTTTCTTCAATCACTTTGGCTTCTTCCAGCTAAACATTTAGACTTATAATAATTTGTTGGACTTATTCAGAGTTTTTGTTGGGATTTTGAGAACCTTCCTTTATCTTGATTAATTCTTCCTGAAGGGAATTGTTTCTCTTCCTTTCCCCTTTTATCTCACTCAAAGCGTCAATTAGTTCTGCCTCAAGATCCACCTCACCTTCTTCATAATATTCTTCGTCATTTTTAGGTTATTCTTGATCTATCTCAATATATTCTTTATCTTGATCAACATGCTTTATCTTTGTGGTTGCAAGAAGAGATTCCTTAAAGTAGATATTATGTAGCTTATCCCAAATCTCTTTGGTTGATGAACATTGTCCTACTTTGACTTTTACTGAATCAGGTAATCCATCTAGGATGGAATCCATTGTTATTTTGTTGATCCTTTTTAATTCCTTTTATTGTTNGTGAGATGGACAACTGTCGTTTCCTCTGGTACTTTGCAACTTCGGTATTTTTTCTCTTTTATAAACTTCCAACTCTCCCGAACTAAATTTCTTCGAAGTTTGTATAGTCTAGATGTTTTCCATGTAGCTACACCATCCAATGGTCCAAATGAAAAGTGCACTATCTCCACCAGGTTAATCTTCATTCACGTTACTTTGTGCTTTTGGATCTTGATCGTGGATCTTCCTCCTCGATGAATGTTCAGAGCTTATTTCGGGGCTCCGAGACTCCGGGTAACTCGAACTCTGAAGTAGTTCAATCCTTCTGGATTTTTACCTACTGAATAAGCCACAAGTCTGTGATGACCGCTTGCCGTCAGTTGTTAGTACTCCTTACACTATCCTTCCACTGTGCTTTGATCACCAGTTGAGAATGATCCTGAAGTAGATCAATTATTAGCATTACTTTGTGATTTTTTCTTACTCTATCTTTCCACTACGCTTGATCTAATGATCATGATACATCCCGGAGGATCTTAGATCAATGACCAGCGTTAGTTCGTGACTTCTCTCTTCGGTGCTTCAGGTAGTTACTAGTAAGAGGAACTAGATATCCCCAAAGGGCATACTCCCAGAGTGATGTAGCTTGTTGACGTCACTGTTGATGTGGCAATGGCTGAGTGGTTGCCATGTGTTACCTTGATTCGTGACTTTCATATACCTAAAGTTCCAACTAGACCTTAACACTTGTCACCATCTGAATGTGCCATGTGTTATTGCCGACATGGGCTTGCTGATGTGGGATCTCAATATGTGTGTCACGTGTCTTACTTTGTGACTTTGGATCTCCAGCCTTTAGGTGAAATTACATGTTCTAAACCATTTTTCACCGAAGTGATCAGCGCCGAAGTTGACCACAATTGGACCCACCTATCATGATCCAACGGTCATCATGCATTGTCCAGATCTGATGGTCCTTATTCATTTCATAAATTCAAGGCTCCGGACTTCGGGTGAATTCATATGTTCTTGGCTTATTTTCACTGGAGTGGTCAGCTTCAGAGTTGACCATCTCCTTGTGATCTAACGGTTCCCATATTTTACTCCAGATCAATGGTTGACGTGACTTCAGGGCTTCAGCCTTCAGATAATCCTACTTGTTCTTGGAATCTCTTTGTCGAAGTGGTCAGCGTCGGAGTTGACTACTGCTATGCAACCCTGATATGACATCTATCATTGATCTCGAATTTCTCCTTAGATACGGTGGCTTACTTTTACTTCGAAACTTCAGATTTGGCTAAAATTCCTTCATGAAAATTTCCTTCGGTCGATATTATCTGAAGTGGTCAATGTCGGGTTGACCATGCATACATCATTTCCACGATTGACGATCCATGAATCTTAGTAGTCGATCTGATGATGTAGATTTAATCTAGATTTCATGATCTAAATCAGTCCCAAATTTTCAACAGACGGCCATGATTATCTTCTTCTTTATGCAAGTTTCCTCTATGATCCGACGATCAAAATTTGTCCCGAAAACTACATCAACGAACATGATTCCTCCTCGATTATTTTGGAGTTTTATTGTGGGGATTTCAATCCCAATAGCATTTTTGCAATGCGTTCTCCCTTTTGAGCTTCGTTTAACGTTCTTCCTTCTGATTTGTTCATCACTATTTATCCTAAGCTTTTAATCATTATTTGTGCATTTTGTTATGCATTGATCTTTAGTCGCTAACCCTCATGAGCTCTTAATTCCTTATGCTTCGTTACTCCTTATGTACATGGATTATTTTCATGCTACCTCTCTTGAGTTTTAGAATCATAGGATCACTATTGATCCTATCGTGATCAACAGTGATCACGAATTGCTTCTACCACAAGGTTTTCTTCCTCTACCCCAAGGTGATTTTCCTTTTCCTATGATTATTGTACATGTTTGACTCATGTTTCCATCAATGACGACACAAAACAATAATTCCAACATACAAATGTTGGTACTAGGCTGTTGAAGGTTTTGGAAGAGTTATATGTCAGTATTACAATACAACAGGTCAACTACAGGTTACAGGTATGCTCATGTGTTAGTTTTGAGGCTTATACTTGGTTATGCTATGATACATGCTTGAGGCATGTCATGGTAGTGATGGTGCATGGTACATCTTGTACATGATATGATACATTGTTAGTAGTACACTCTTGGTTGTTTGGTATCTGGTTTGACCACATGTTGATGATGCTATGGTACATGCTTGATGCTTGTTCTTGGTATACTCTTGAAGCATTGGAACATGGTGTATGGTTGTTATGTTAGAGGCCTATCATTGATATTGATAAATTGTTGAGGAATACACTTGGTATATGGAAACACATGTATAAGATACATCTCTTGATAATATTGGTACTTGGTCAGATGATTGGCATGTTGTTTGAGGTATGTGGTTGATGATATGGTGCATGGTTAGAGGCATATGTTGGTGATCCTAGTACATGCTTGAGTACCTTGTTGAGGAACTTCATTTTTATGGTACATGGTTGATGTATGAGATGATACATGATTGATGTACTTGGTATAGTGCATAGTTGATGTACTTGGTGTTGTACATGGTTGATGTATGAGATGATACATGGTTGATGTACTTGGTGTGGTACATGGTTGATGGTATGGTATAGGTTTGATGCATTGTTGATGCATGGTTTGGTATAGGTTTTGATGCATTGTTGATGCACGTTTTGGTACAGGTGTTGGTGCATGATTGATGCAAAATTTGGTATAGGTGTTGATGCATGGTTGATACAGGTTGATGTACATGGTTTGGTGATGGTATCCATGTGAGAGGATCTAGTTTTTTTTATGATCAGCAGTGGTGACAAATTATAGGTTGATGTGATAGTGGCAATGAAAGTAACAGGTTGGATATAGTGATAGGTTGACATGTAACAGGTTGATGTGATAGTGACAATGATAGTGACAGTGGTAGCGATTGTGGTAGTGACAATTTGGTTTACATTTATATGTCAAGGCGGCAGGAAGGGGAAAAGAAAGGAGGTCGTAGCCTCCTTCCGGTTGGTTTCGGAGAACACAGGGAGTTGGAGCTTCCTTCAGGTTGTATCCTCCTTCTAGTTGGAGCCAGAGAATTCAGGGAGTAGTAGCTTCCTTCAGGTTGGATATTGTAAATAGGAGGTTGTATCCTCCTTCCATTTCCAGCTAGAGAATTGGGAATTTGGTTCTTCTAATGAATTTATTATTTGATATATAAGAAAGCATTATGTAGTTTTCTCCCATTTGGGTTTCCACGTAAATTTTGGTGTAATATGTATTTGATGTGTTGTTGTTGATGTGATGTTGCTTATGTTTATATGATCATGAGATATTAAATGCAATAATAGATGATACATTGATGATATATTTTTTATTAAGTTGAATTTTATATATTGTGGTTAAAAGTGGTAAAAGTTCTCATACTGATTCACCCCCCCGTCCCCCACCTCAGTATTCCAACACACTACATATTTATACTTCTCAAGATGAATCATATATGTCCACTAGTCTGCTCTATCTTCAAATCAAACACTACAAGTATGCAACAAGTAAACATTCTTGAATATGTACTGAACATATCCCTGCTTGAATACATGCTTGAAATCCTCTATACAATCATGAATCTCTACCTCAAAAGTGTGCCAATGATATTCCTTGTAACTTCTAGCTGACCTCTTCATACTTGCATGGGGATATGTTATGAAAACTTCCCCTTAATGAACCAATATTTCATGAGACATTATGTACCTCTTCCATCAAACCATTCAGAATCTACCTTCCCAAAATCTGCAAACACTTCAGACTACCTGAAAGATAGTTCTCCAATCTGTAATAGTTGTTTCTTAGACTCCCCTTACTCAACATTCATATTTATGGGAGTCTCCAAGCTAGATGGCTTACAACAATACATAATCCTATTATGATGCAGGATAATCATTCTAAGTTTTGTCATCTTCTTCTTTATTTGTAGATTCATATTTCACTTCTGTAAATCATGTGAGTGTGATATCTGTGAGTTAATCATTCACTTGTTCTTCTTATTTTTACTTTCTTCTCCAAACCTTATTGTATCTAATATCAATGTTTTCCTTCAAGGAAGACTCTATCATGCTTCTACAATCACGAGCTATGTGTCCATAGTTGTGGCATTTTCAACATTCAATATTGTAGAGGGCCACATAAACATTTCTTGCTTGAAAATTTCTTCCATATGATCTGCAATGTACAACTTCATGTCCAAAGTTATTACAAGTAAAACAATAACCAGGAAAGAAACTTTGATACCTGGGAGTAAATGATCCTCTTTGTGATGTATCCCTTCTAAATTCATGCCTTGGATGATTATGATCTTCTCTTATGTTGTTTCCTTCATAATGATTGAAGCTTCTTTAATACCTGGAGATAGGTCTTCTGCATTCATCCCTCCTTAACTCTTACTGACCATGATTCCTTCCTTTGAGAATGTCTACATAATTATTATCCTTCTCTTCATTCTTCTTTTCTGACAACCTGGAACACTTCTATTCAGCTTTCAGTTATCGTTGTGTGGAACTTCCTCTTTCTTCAAAACTATTGCTAGGATTGGCATTTACATCTTCTTTTCATGAGGCCTCACCAATGTATCCAAGACCTGCTTTATTGAAGGGTGACCTTTGACAACAAAGAATATCTTCTAGTACTTGAGTGATCTTCAAGTTCTTGTTGAGCTTGTTAACTTCAACCCTCAATGAGATGACTTCTTATTGAAGCTTCTCAGAATATTCTTCTTTCTTCATCATCTGGGTCTTCATTACTTCTTCCATTTTCTTTGCTTCTTCAAGTTGGTTTTTTAATGAGATGGTTTCTTCTTCAAATCTTCTTTATTGTTGAATGAATTCTACTTCAAGCTTGTTTAAGTCCTCAGATCTTTCCTTAAGATGACTTGTCAATATCTCTTCTCTCTTCTCTGCTTCCTTTCTTAGTGATACTTTTTCGGCTTCCAAACATTGTTTTTCTTCCAATTGGTTTTTGAGTGTTTCTTCAATCACTTTGGCTTCTTCCAGCTAAACATTTAGACTTATAATAATTTGTTGGACTTATTCAGAGTTTTTGTTGGGATTTTGAGAACCTTCCTTTATCTTGATTAATTCTTCCTGAAGGGAATTGTTTCTCTTCCTTTCCCCTTTTATCTCACTCAAAGCGTCAATTAGTTCTGCCTCAAGATCCACCTCACCTTCTTCATAATATTCTTCGTCATTTTTAGGTTATTCTTGATCTATCTCAATATATTCTTTATCTTGATCAACATGCTTTATCTTTGTGGTTGCAAGAAGAGATTCCTTAAAGTAGATATTATGTAGCTTATCCCAAATCTCTTTGGTTGATGAACATTGTCCTACTTTGACTTTTACTGAATCAGGTAATCCATCTAGGATGGAATCCATTGTTATTTTGTTGATCCTTTTTAATTCCTTTTATTGTTTTCCTTATACACACTTGCAAACGTGAGCCAAGTCCTGCTCACTTAGTGTGTCCTTGGAAGCACAATGCCTAGGTTCAAAGCCCACGCTGTCACTTTGGCTTGAACCTCTTCCGTCTAGGATCACTCCTAGGGAAGCCAAGGGGGGTAGTCCCTAATTTCTAGATAAGATTTAGAGTTAATTTCTAGGAGTTGATTTTAATTTGTTAAGGTTTTAGGGGAGTCCAACCTATGATGCTAAGGCAGCAATGCAAGATGCAAGCTTTTAGTATGTCAAGCAAGCCTTTTCCTAGGTCAACTAATACTAGTGCCTAAGGTTGGGCAAGGGGTCAACTAGATGTTATTGTGTTTCGTTACAATATGATTACAACATTATCAAAAGAATATTTAATCCACAAGAGTGCTAGATACAAGTACTTACAATAAAGAATGCTAAATATACAATGATACAACAGAACAAGCTAACCATGTTTTGTTTAGATGTGCAGGAATTAAAGAAGATCAAGGAAAGAGCATCAAAAACACATCAAAGCCAAGCATGCCCCAATAGCACTTACTCTATTGGACTGCCCCTCAATGGAAACATCAACTCAATGAAGATTCACAAGGACACCTAGAAGATTTATTAATTTAAAGCACAAGTGTTCCACAATGATTAAATCACTTAGTTGATTTTACCCACAAAGCATTACTTGTATTACGAGATTGAAAGATTGAGTTACAAGTGTTAAACATTAAGACATATTAGATTAAGCCAAGGTTTGATTACTTAGTGAGTTAAGGGTTCCTTAAGATTTTCAAAGATTTTAATTACCCTTAYTATATGCTTCACCAAAAACCTCCTCCCCCAATTGCCAAATGATTGTTGGATGCTCAAGAAGTATGGCAACGAGGCCTACCCTAGCTTCACARGTCAGCCCAAAGAATTGAGTTTTTACGGAAAGGACGTCGCGCGCTRTGAGACTATCCCCAGTCTAGCACCTTTTGTTGCCCTCCTCAATCCTCGTTTTAGATGGTGAAGGTGGCRGTTTAAGATACCCTATTAAGTCTATTAAKTTGGTATATCAATTGATTAGACTTTTAGGTATGTTCTTAAGTGTTTTAGTCGCTTTGTGATGCCTTAAATTGGTGATTAAATGACAAAACCGAAACTTACTGCAGCTTATTAAGTSTGTTATTCAARCATGAGAATGAAGCATTTAACACATGTATAGCAATTAAAAGCAAGCTGAAATAACGATTTAGTTTTTCACCATTCACTAGATCATTAACATGAGAAGCTTGTCAAATAAAAATGCTAACAACACAAGGGCAAGAACAACTTGCCAAACAGAATAAAGAAGAACTCAAGCTTATACCACTTATCTTGTGTTTGTATAAAGCATTAAGTGTGAAAGAGAAGCATGAAATATTAGATGTGTGCCTACACTATCAACTTTATCCAACAATTATTGGCTTAAGTGTGTTGGCAAATGGCCTTAAGATGTTATAACATGGAAAGAAAACCACTTACTCAACTATTAAAGCATTATACATTTAGTGTTTCTTGGATTAGAGAATGTAAACAAGATAGATCTTAGAACAGCTTATAACATGCAACTAGATCTAAGAAAGTTGAATATGCCCCAAGGGCTTAAGCCAAGGATGAAAGTGTGTGAGATCTAGATCTAGAATATTTTAATCATTAGAGCATTAAAAAATATCAACAACACATTACTTGTCCTAGCCTTATGATTTAGGGGATTCCTCTCCTAAGGTGTAGGCAATTATTAACTTAGAAAACTTGAAAGATGAAAGGGAAATCAAGCCAAATAACTCAATGGCACAAGGTGGAAGAAAACCAACCGTTGTTGTGCCAATGAGGTTGTGAGGAAAGAGTAAGCAATCAAACTATTAACAAAGATGCTCACAAATCCCCACATCCTAGCTTAGAAATGAGTAAAAAGTGAGACAAAAACATGAAACAAGTTAACCCTAAGCTCACAAGTGGGAGGTAGGTCGTACCAATCCTCCTCCCAAGCTTATGAGCTACTAAAAAACAGCAAAAATGAATAGATCTATGCACAAGAAGCTAGAAAATACCAAGAAAGGGTTGAGAATTGTTACCCACTTGAAGAGAAGGATATTTGAGTGTTGTGTGGTTATTTTAGGGCAACTTAACCCCCTCAACCTGCTGCAAACCTGCAAAAAACCAGCAAGTTATGCTTGCTGGAAAATATTCAGACAACCAATAATGTGAAGACAAATTTATGTTTTTAGGGCATAAATTTTTCTCCTAAGAAAACTATGATAAAATATGATTAAAGTGACCAATATATTATGTTAGGCTAGCTAAAATATATATGGATGAACAACAATGAAATAATGAGTAAAAGAGAGAGAAAATAGGAGTTTATATGTGCTTTAAGGGAGGACTCTTCCTTGAGGCAATCCCAATAAAACCTTTGAAGCAAAACCTGCAACACTTGATGAGATAATATGCATACAAATATAATATGATTGGATATACTAATAAGATGAAATACTTGCACCTTATCCAGCAAACCCACACATATAGATCTACAAGAATACTTGTTGTTAGATCTATCCAAGTAACACTTTACCCAAGATCCAATCTATGCAATCATCAAATCAAATATTCACAATGTTACCTCACATGTAGCAAGA
>JZKD02S0260507.1:15879-26284 GCA_000966675.3 Picea glauca
TTGACTTTGTCACTTCACTTTATTATTTAAATAATCCTCCTTGACTTTGTCACTTCACTTTAAATAATCCTCTTTGACTTTGTCACTTCACTTTATTATTTAAATAATTTCTTCTATGCAATCACTTTAAATTCTTTGACCTTTTGGGGCTTCAATCCAACATATGAGGGTCCTTAAACCTTGTAAGGCCATAACTATCAAACTGTGAAGAGTTATGTGATGTTCCACATACCACCGGAAATGGCTTGACAAGCACTATCCATCTAGGATAGTTTCACTGACAAATTCATTGATCTTCATCTCATTATTCCATAATCAAGAATGGATTCTCTAACCATACTTCTTGGACAACTCAACCAAAAAGCATCTTCCCGTGAGGGATTTCACCATAAGGGGACCACTTTGGAGTTCACCACAAAGCGTCTTCCCATGAGGGATTTCACCATAAGGGGACCACTTTGGAGTTCATCCATTTGTACAACCATGACAAGACAATAATGAGTCATCTTTTACATCAATCCAACTATGCATCAAATGAAAACACATCGATCCATCTTCATCTATGCATCATATATCAATGAAACCATATCGATCCATCTTCATATATGCATCTCATCATATGACTATGAATCCACATGACATCAATCCATTTACATCAAGGACAATACATGATCCATCAATCACTACATCAATATACTATGACAAGACATTATTCCTTTGACATCAATCCTTTGGCATCAATGACAACATGATCCAACATGTTGATCTATTGTGATCCCAACTGTTCGTTAGAGATTTGTGTTCGGAAGGAATCGTTTGGAGAAGTATGTTCGGGAAGAACAAAGAGACCAATGAAGTGGTGTTTCCGATAGGGATAAAATTCACTAGCGAGAGACCAAGTGGGAAAAAACTGTTGATCCTCCATAGGGACAACCCGTTAAGATATAAGTGGTAGATATTTCCATGGACCTCACCTGTTGAATGTTGGTCGGGGATTGACAAAGTCGTTAACTGTTGCGTAGGTTGGGGTCTTCGTGTGAATCTAGTTTCATCGTAGATCCTATCCATTGTATTGGTTGGGCAATGGGAGTGATCGATAACTACCACGTGGTTCAATGATCTTGTTCATTGATTTGGCTCAACCACAACCATTGGTTCCGTCGGAGGTAGGGAATTTGGGCAAAACTGTTCGAAGGATGACATTGGGGTTGTGCGGTTTTCATCCTTAATTGGAATAGCCCAACTAATTATCCATCATCGATCTCTAAGACTAAGTAGATGAGGACCATCGATCTTGGCAAGTTCCATTTCTTTCTTGTGTTGAGTTATTGCCGTGGTTCTCCCTTGACCTTAGACTTGGCATGTGCCACATTGGTTGGAATGTCACTGCCACATCAACACACACCTAATATTCCATCTAGTACCGATGATGTTGAAGGGTCCATGTGGAGGCCACGTGGGATGGATGAGATCATCAAAATTGAAAAGCGTGAGAGACTTTGAAGGGTTATAACTTTCCTCCTGAAACTCAGATTTGATTATGAGGATAGTCATTGAAAATCTCTCGAGGAGTAGATATCATATAAAGGCTTAGATATGAGAAAGAAGTAGGGAGTGAATGAGGAAATTTTTACATCTCACCAACCTAAGTATTATTTAATGAGGTTGGATGTTCTTCATAATGGTATCATAGCAAAGTTCAAACTCTAGGCTTGAATGTGATAGAAAATAACCACCAAGACTTAGTCATAGAAGATGAAATGAAGAACCTATTGAAATCGGATATAAATGGAAGGTCACACACTTAATTAGATTCTTATATAATTGTATAATGTCATGCATAATAATTTTTTTATGTCTTTTCCTTTTTGATAATTTAATTATGCTGATATGTGCAAATAACAATTTCTGAGTGTAATTGGTAACATGAGTGAATTCTTGATTTTGGGACTGTTGAGGCAAGTTGAAGCCTTAATAAGACCAATAGAGATTTCACACATAATTTTAATTGTGATTTGCTAATAGTGGTCTATTGTTTCAACACATAGAAGATATTGAGAAGATAAGAAATATAATAAGAGTCTGTCACAACTAGACAATGGAAGAGACATCACATTTCAAAGATGAGGAATATGATGATAGAAGGGTAGTACAAAATCCTACATATTTGACAGAGACTATGAGAAGCATAAAGGTTGTGTTGATAAGTTATAGGGTTGACAATGAAAATCTCATCAGAGCACAAGAAAATATGACATAGTTAAATGCGTTGTTACTTCAAAGTTTGTTTGAAATTTAAAAGCACTTGCAAAAAGGACCAACTGCCAACAATGCAAGAAGACAAAAATATGAGAAGTGGTAGAGCCCATAAGAAATTTAGAGACATAGTATAGCACACAGTAACAAAGGAAAGGGTTCCTCAAGGAAGAGGTACAAGGGTGCCAATAGGCACATGGGTGCTAAGAGGCACAAAATCAAAACATATTCTTTGACATATTAATCTAATGAGAGGACCACAATAAAGGAGCTATCCAAATTTTGAGGCGAGGAATGGTAATTTCCTCACTCAAGCATTTTCAAATCTCATTAGGTTAGATGCGATATGAAGGACTATTACCTTGGGATTATATCCTGTTCAAAAATATCAATAATCCCTCAAGAAATAATTCCTTGGGCCCGATGCTATTATTAGATTTGTATGCTTTGCAGAAAATAAAACTTAAAAATAGAAAAGTGCTTGTAAATGAAGTTTATAAGAATTTAAATAAATAAATACAAGAATACATACATCTGAAAACTAGTAAAACACAAGTCTCAAATTGAGAAGAAACCAAAAATGATTTTATCGATGACTTTTTTGAGTTACAACCAAGTTCCTCTTTACAAACCCCTGTGAGGGTTTGGACCATAATCATACTTAGAAGTATAGGATATAATTTTGAATCATACAAAGACAACTTGTGTCTAAAATAAAAAGACCAAGACTAGAATAAACTAGAAAAATCCAAGCTACAAGTGCATCAAAGTCTTAACTCTCCAAAATAGTCTTAATTAGCACTGAAAATAAATTCATAAATTCTAATCAAATTAAATAGACTGTCAAGATAAATGAATGATATTTTGAAGCATGCCAAAGTCCATGCTTCCCCATCCTTTCTTTTTTTCCACCTTTAGAGTAACCCTACTATCAACAATATGACATAGCTCTCATGAAATTCATACATGAAAGAATGAATATTATAAATCTCACTTGAAACTAGAGAAGACCTTATCAGAAGTATCTCTCTCTATTTTCATACATCCTTCCTTGTCCTTTCTCTCTTCTTTTTATTCTTCAAAAAATAGTTCAAGTGGTTCAACTACCTTTTGTTACTAAAGTTAAATACATTTAGTTAATGATAGGACAACTTTATTTATGATAAGGATAAATAATAATAATATATATAATAGTTAATAGGTGGGGTCCCTATATGTATTTATTTGTTTTATTTTCAATATTCCCTTGTTCCTCCACATTTTATTCAAGATATCACACACACATCATCATAAAAATATATATCAAAAGAAACCAAAATAATTATTCTCTATAATTATAAACACTTGCATATCCCAAAATACATTAAAGGAATAACTAAGATACTGTAGCGCAAAATGCATGCAAATGATGCTCAACAAGCTGATATTTGCATACATGGGCTTTGATTTCTTTTATATCAATGATGATGGACATAAACGATTGTTGGAACTGCAAGGATCTGAGCTTCCACACCAGGCTCGAGCTCTAACTTCTCCACAACATAGATGAAATAAAATGACCAAAACCCATGGAAGGATAGAGGGTGGTGTACGCGAGACCGTGGGATTAATTAACCACATCCTTGCAAAATTAATTAAATGGCTAGCCCATCACGCCGGGTTCCCAACATAACTCACAAGTGTGTGTGGTTCGTCACTTCAAAAAACTCGCATGAGTCATCAACACATATATAATATGATAATTTAACCAATTGTGTGCTGACCAAAAATTCCATGTAAGCACATAACCACATGCCATATCAACATTTTACTCATGACCATCATTACGTTTCACTTCATAATAATGGTTAATCATACTAGTAGGCTAGGGTTTAACCAATTTCATTTTCGACCATACACCATATATGCCATATATATAATATTCCATATATCACATATATAATAACCCAAACTTTGCACCAATAATAATATATGTGCCACTTATATGTTAAACCCAACTCAAGCCTTTTTCCCATAAATTTGAAACTTATATCATTTCATAACATATTTTTTTGCCAAGTAGAACCAATATGACTTGTAAATCCTTTGACATAATACACCATAAATTTATAGAAATATCATTATATATGCATGATAAAACCTTTATATGTGTATAATACATAACTATGCTTCTTTTGTTGTAAGCACATATCAAACTTGTGGTTCGTATGCTTTGAGTTTACAAAAAATGACTTGTTTTGCATGTGTAATCATGAATAGTGTAGGCCATATAACTTCCATGTTTAATCAGTATTATGTCAACAAATTGAAGAATAACAAGAATAAACCATGACTGCTATGTATTAAACCGAAATGCATCAACTCATGCCAAGAATCACGTCATAACTTTTTGAATGTTCACCATAATGATGCAGATATGTATGTATGCTCAAGGGAATGCTTGAAAATTAACTTTTATGTGTTTTCTTCTAGGGGACCGCACCTATTAATATTGTTTCATAGTATAAGTAAATAGACCTTGCATTCATTTTCAAGATTTTATAACAGGTGACGATATTTCAAGTCAACATCTGGTGACTCCACAGGGTAGTCAATTTTCTAATTGACTAGAACTCAAAAATTTTGGTTTTGCTTTGAAATTTGAAATTTTAATTGTTGGTCATTTATTCTCCTTAGGGAATTTAATCAATTTTTTATTTTTATAAATTTTTTATGATATGATTTTGATTAAACTCTCTTAAGGGTGGAATGAGAAAGAAGAAAAATGGAACATACTATAATCATCAAGTCTCAGCAAGAAAATATGATAGGTTTAGCAAATACTACATAAGTAGTGTTCCAGATTGAAAATAATTCATTTATCTCTGCTGTTTATATTCTTTCATTATTTCAAAACAACTAAATGAAAAATTTGCAATCTAATTATCATACAAAAAACTCGATTGATCAACTTTGACCTAAATATCAAAATCAAAATCAAGAACATAAAAATAAATAACTGAAAAGAAAGATAAAAACAAATAAAAACTATACAAACAAAATCAAATAAATTACAAGAAACACTGAAGTTGATGGAAAATCAATGAGGTCCGACATAGTGCTTCAAATGAGAACCATTAGTCATGTAGGAAAACAATCACTCGTCTGTGTCTTTCAATAAATATGAGTTATTCCCAACAACATAAACGATTATATAAGGACCCAACCATAACTTCTAAAACTTTTTATGCTTACCTTTGTCAGCATGAGAAAAATACCATAGTAAAACTTCTTCATCAATTGCAAAAGTACTTGATTTTTCCCTTTTGTCAAAATATTTCTTGACAAACTGTTGGCTTTTTAAAATATTTTCAAGAGCAAAGATCCTTTGTTCTTCTAGAGCCAACAAAAAATTAATCCTCTGAGGGATATCTGTAGAGTTCAAATCTTCAGCCTGCAATGCTAATATAAGGGAGGTTAACTCAAGTTTCATATGCATTATTTCTTCTTAACCATATAGTAATTGGAAAGGAGTATGACTAGTACTGGTTTTAATAGTGTTTTGGTCTACCTATAATGTATAAATGAGTAATGTGTGCCACTAGAGAGGTTTATCATTTATGATCTTCTTTAAAATTTTGACCAGATTTTGAATTGTAGATTCAACTTTCACATTCCCTTGCGGCTAGTATGCAGATGAAGAAAAACACTTCACCCCAAATTTATTTAGAAATTAGGTAAAATTTCCAGATATAAATGTTGGCCCATTATCAAAGATGATTCTATTAGAAGACCAAAACAAGAAAATATATTAGATTCCAAAAATGAAATTACCTGTTCATCTTGTGCATGCTTGAGTGGTGCATCTTCAATCCACTTAGTGAAGTAGTTTGTTGTTGTTAGGATAAAAATATGATTGGCGGAAGATGAAGGATTAATATGACCAATGAAATATAATCCCCACTTAGAAAGGGGAAATCATGAAGAATTGGCTGCAAGGGAATGACATAGAACTTTTCTTTGCCAACAAAATTTTGACATTCAATATAGGCCTGTACAAATTTGCAAGAATATTTAAAATTTTATGTGCAACCAGTTCTTAAAATATTATGTGCAATGGATTCGAAAATTTTCTTACCACCAATATAAATACCCGAATTTGTTGACCCATGAATTTCATTTAAGATTTTTTAGGCTGTTGTATTGTCTACACAATGTAACAACAATCCGTCAACAATCCCATGGAAAAGAGAGATACTCAAGATTAGATATTTGGAAGATTTAAGTTGGATCCTCTTGTGTTCATGGTACTTAAGATCATCATGACATTTTTGAAATTTCAAATAGTATATTATATCCCAATACCAAGGATGTTTTGCTAAATCTACATTTTCATGTTCAACAAGAAAAAGTACAGACAATACATCCTCATAATTCTCGGAAGAAGCACATGGTTCAAACTGTTGAGCCAGGTGTAAGGCTAGATCTCATCCATTAATAGTGTTAGAGTTGTGATTGTGAAATCATGTTCTTGTATCTTAGCAATTCAACATGCAATATTTCCAGAGAGATGTGTTTGTGAAAGAACCTTTTTAACAAAAGGTGAAGGGACTTTGACCTAAGCGTACTTGCCTAAGATAAAATGGTGAAACTTTTCAATAACTTTTACAAGATAATAAGTATATTTTTCAATCAAAGTGCATTTAAATTCATCGTCAGATAATATTTGGTTCATGTAAGCTATTGGATGGTCATTATTTTGATCATATTTTTGAAGAAGAATATTGCTTCTTCAGTGGCATCAGTGTAAATAATGAAATCTTTTTTCAAAATTTGTTTTTTCCAAAACAGGGGGAGAACTGATTGGTGTCTTGATTTCTATGAAATATTTTTCAGTGTCATCATTCCATGAAAATGATCGAACTTTATTTAGCATACTGTGTATTGGTTTGACCATTCTGACAAAATCGAGAATGAATCTTCTAACAAAATTGATTTTACTCATAAACGATTGAATTTCTTTTTCAGAAGAATGGGCTTGAAGATTTTGAATTGTGATAAAAATATGATTCTTGAATTAGAAAAAATATGACCAAAACGTTTACCTTGAGTGACGCCAAAGATATATTTCGTAGGATTCAAGCACATTCTGAATTTTCTGCAATGAAGGAAAATTTTTCTTAGATGATCAAAGTGATCTTGTTGGTTTCTAGAATAGACAGTTAAATCATTGAGATAAATTTGTATGATTTTATCGATAAGATCATCAAAGACTATTTGCATAGCTCTTTGAAAGGTAGAACCTGCATTTATTAGAACAAAATGCATTCTTTCATAAGAAAATGCGCTCCAACGAGTGGTGAATGTGATTTTGTATTTGTCAGCCCTCTTGACTCTAATATGATTATAACCTAAAAAACCATCAAGAAGGGACATCATTTTTCACCCTGGCACTTGCTGGAAAATGAGTTCCATATTAGGAAGAGGAAAATTGTCTTCACACTTTCCCTATTTAATGCACAAAAATCAACATATAGTCTTATAATATCACCATTCTTCTTCCATTATCCATTATCTTACTTCAGATGAAGAATCTGAAAAAGATCTTATAAGCTTTAGCTGAAGATTCTCTAAAATATTCTTTTTCCTTCCTATCTTAAAGAAATGATCGAATTTAAGATATCGGCCTCTTAACCATTTTGATAGATGAGATTGGGTGGACATAAGACAACAATTTACCGAGGAGGAATATCTTGATCTTTCCTTTGAAGGGATTCTCTCTAATCTTGAATCTCAATATCATGGGATATAATCTCCCAAGAACGTTCAACTTCTTCATGGGTATGAGAAGTTTCAAGAAAAAAAATAAAATAAAAGATGCAATAATTTTTTGATCAGGAAACCTTAAGCTAGGTTGATGTTGGGTAGGCAAAGTTATTAATAAAAAAACACAAAATAAATAAAAGAACTAGAGAGTAAGATATCATTCCCCAGTATGGTCGCCAAATAAATGTTGGGGCGAGGAATGGTTATGTCTTAAATCAAGCATTTTAAAATCTCATTAGGCTAGATGAGATAGGTAGGAATGCTACCCTGGGCTTATAGCCAGTTCAAAAATATCAACCAACCCTCAGTGAATAAGTCCTTTGGCCTGAAGCTATTATCGGATTTGTATGATTTGTAAAAAATAAAACTCAAAAATAGAAAAGTTCTTGTAAATGAAATTTATAATAATTTAAACAAATAGATACAAGAACAAATACATCCGAAAAATGGTAAACCACAAGTCTCAAATTGAGAAGAAACCAAAAATTATTTTATTAATGATTTTTATGAGTTACAACCAAGTTCCTCTTTACAAACTTCTGCCTTATGCTTGAGTAAATATGTATCAACACATTTATTTTCTTCAATCTTTGACACTTCCGGGTGCATATCAATGTGATTTTATTTCTATCATCCTCAAGCTTAATAGGTAAGGACTTGCTGGTGTAGGAGGATGTCTATGATGAATCTGAAATGACACAAATGGCATAACACTTTGCTCTATTTGGATCTAGATCAATATCTAAAGATTTATAATTCTTGGAAGTTGAAAATAATGTACATGTGAGGCAAAAATAGAAATAGGCTCGGTAGGTTGTAAAGGAGGAGGAGGAGGAGGGAGTGACAATGACATAGTGGGCCAATGAATTACACCATAGGGAGGATTAACAAACACATTATCCTATCCATTGTTGGCTGATGGCACAAAGGCCAAAAAATAAAAGTCAAATATTATAAAAATGACACCAAATTGAAGAGCTTGTCATGAGTTTTTAAACGATGTGAAAAACACCTCAAATGAAGTCCAAACGAAGAAGATATGGCCAGTCAAAGTTTTGGTCAACCTAGTCAAAGTCAGCAAGGTGACTCAACGTTCATACATATGATGTCAGCAGTCAACTACGCAGGGGTGAAGTCATCATGACATTAGGCTATTGTTAGTGTATTGACGTGGCACCACTCAAGGGTCAACATGTGGCATGCTGATTTGGAAAAATTGATGGCCACATGGGCCTATTGGAGGGCCAATGATATGTGGCACCCTGAGGTGGCATCACATGGCACCACCCCAGAGCTTCCACCTGGCCTCTCGACAACACAACACATAACATATGACGTGACATCTGACTGGGAAATGGTGGCCAATAACAGGGCACCACAAGGACCAATCCCTAGGTGCCACGTGGCACCCATGAAATTCCCAAGGAGGGCTCGAGACCGAACAATCAAAAAATAAATATAGAAAATACAACCATCAGATCGGACATCGTCGGACCCGATGGCTGGACTGGACGAAAACCATATTTAAACATATATTCTTGGCGGGCGAAGCTTCTGTGCAAGGGTCCCATCATGAAATTTGGTGCCAAGTGCTAAAGTTGGTTTGGGGTTAGACCGAATCCCAATGGATACAAAGTATATAAATGGTGGTTCGACACACACACACACACACACATATATTATTGTTATATCAGAGGTGATGGTGTCATATTTGGATGATTTGATAGTGAATTTCACACTACCCCTTGCCACAAATCCACTGGTGTAGTCATATTTTGCATTCAGGCAGCAGATCAAAAGGTTGTTTTCAGTTTTGAGGTATAGCCATGTAATTTATGCCAATTTATTGTTGAGATAATATAAATTCTCTCCACTTCAAATAAATCCTAGAGACGTAATCCATTGTTGGACAAACTTCGTTATCAAGCTGTTGTGTTCTTGTTCATTTCTCTCATATTTTCTTCATAATTATGGCTTCTTTATTATTGTTGCACATGATTTTTTTTTACACTCTTTAATGCAATTCACATAATGGTCATCAAATAAAATATCCCAGATCATGTTGGTATCAAAGCAATGTTCTTTAACTTGAATTGTGAGTGTGAATGCTTACTAGGACCAAGTAGTTAAGAACCAAACATCAATATAGCATAGAAAAACCTCAGGAAAAGTACTCAACGCCTTGAGAAAGAGATAATTTTAGATAATAATCCTCTTCGAGGGGGCAAACTCCTTTTACCCCACTTAAATGTTCAAGTCCAAGATGATTCAAAATGAAAATTTCTCCTTGGTATATATAGGAGACTAGGAGGTTTAATGGCCTAAAGCCGACATAAATAAAATA
>JZKD02S0260507.1:30980-53874 GCA_000966675.3 Picea glauca
AAATAAAATAACATTACTAATCTAAATTAAAACTAATGGCCTAAAGCCGACATAAATAAAATAACATTACTAATCTAATATACCCCAATTAAGTGGTAATGAGCCAATATTAGGGATTAACACAAGCTCAAAGAGGGTGAAGGAAAAATTAAGACTTTCAACCCAGAGATTGGATGTGAAACTCGAGGAAGGAAAATGGGGGATGAAGAGAGACGTGCCAAGCATGAGTAGAATTTTCACAAGATATTCTACCGGATGCTAGACATGGTAGAAAAATTATATGCAGATTATGAAGAGAGAGTGGAAAAGAAGGAAAATAAGAAGGAAACGAAGTAGAGGATGATTATTTAGTGAACCAAGGAAATGTAGGGGATCCTCCTAACTCTCCATATTCATATTCAAGTTCAAGCTCTTGTTCTTCCTCTCATTCTCATGATTCTCATTATTCTAATTCCCATAAAAAAATTTCTTGTAAAAATCCATTGTTGAAACTAAATATCGAATTTGATTTACCCATGTTTGATGGGGAATATAATGCAGAAAGATTAGATAATTAGATTCGACAAGTTGAAGTGTATTGTTGGATACAACAAATAGAATAAGAGGAAGTGAAAGTCCAACTGGCCTCTCTTTGGTTGGAAGGCACAACTCTCATATGGTGGGAGAGAAAACTTCAGGATATGAGATAAAATGGTAAGCTTCTTTCCTCATGGTTAGAATTCAAGTCTTCTTTAAGAAAACAAATCTATCCATTGGGTTATTTACAAAAATCCATGTTGAAATGGAAAAATTTGAGACAGGGAAAATGTCATAATGTTCAAAGTTTCACATAAGAGTTTAGGAAAAAGTCTTTGGCATTGAATATTCCTTTAGATTCACATGAGACTTTGATGAAATAAATTGGTACACATCACAATTACATTCATCACACAATACTGTTGTTTAATCCCACTAATCTGGATGAGGTGTCTGTGCAAGCGACTTACCTTGAAAATAAGGGAAAAAATGTACAGGAAGATCACACAAAGAAACCTACCAAGTTTCAAAACAACAAGTTCAAAAGAAAAGGAAGGACAAGAATACAACGACAATAAATAAAGAGGAAGGAAATACCTCTTGCACTCATTGCAAGAAAGATGGGCATGATGATGAACATTGTTGGAAGCTACATCCAGATTTAAGACCGAAGAAATCTAGAGGAAAGGGGAAGCATAAAACAGTTGCTATAGTGCAACAAGACCTCGGTTCTAATTCGACTTATGAAATGAGGATTACAACAATTGGAGTACAAGGTAAAATTTCCTTTCATACTATTTCAAGTTCTACAAGTAAAGCTCATGATAATGAAAGAAGAAGTGGATTTTTTAATATAATAGTTGTATCTAAACACACAAAGATTGACACTCTATTTGATCTGAGTTCTCAAGTTAATTTAATCTCAGAAACCGTTGTTAAAAAGTTAGTCTTAAAAACAACACCTCATCCTAAACCCTACCCTCTTGGTTGGGTGCGAGACAATGCAAAACTAAATGTCACCAAGTAGTGTAGAGTTATATTTTCCATTGCTTCAAAGTTGATAGATGAGGTATATTTGGATGTTGTCCCACTTGATATCTGTGGCATAGTTTTGGGAAGACCATATATTTATGATAGAAATGAAATATTCTTCAGACATGAGAACAAATACTATCTCACAAAATATGGAGTGGAATACATTGTTATAGCTTACAGTATGAAAGTTGATTCAACCATTGTTAGTGCAGGACAGATGAAAAGACTCATCAACACTAATAAGATATATGTGCTCATGGTTGTGAGAGTGAAAGATGTCGAGACATCTAATGCTGTCCAAGGATGTGATCACTCACATAAAGATGAAATGATTGATGTTATATATAACTATGATGAGATATTTCAGGAACCAAGTGGATTGCCTCCCAAGAGGGAGATTCAACATGTGATACATCTTCAACAAGATGCCCCTCTTCCAGATGTGGGCATGTACAAGGTGTCAGCTATGGAAATGACAGAGGTGAAGAAACATGTACATGACTTACTGGAACAAGGAGTCACCAGGCCTAGCTCTTCTCCATGTGTCTCTCCAATTGTGTTGGTGCCGAAGAAGGATGGCACATGGAGGATGTTTGTTGATTATCGAGCTCTCAACAAAATCATGGTGAAAAACCGATACCCTCTTCCTCGTATAGATGATTTACTTGATCAATTAAAGAATGTTATTTATTTCACTAAGTTGGATTTGCACAGTGGATACCATCATATCAGGATTTCCGAAGGTGATGTGTGGAAGACTGCATTCAAAACCAAGCATGGTATTTTTGAGTGGTTAGTGATGCCATTTGGGCTTTGTAATGCCCCGACAACTTTCATGCCTGTAATGAAAGATGTATTTCAACCATTCTTATATGAATTTGTAGTTGTATACTTAGATGATATTCTTGTATTATTATAACTTGGGGGGATCATGCGAAGCATGTAAAGAAAGTGTTCGACAGTTTGCAAAGGGAAAAATTGTATGTAAAACTATCCAAATGCGAATTTGGAAAAATCTCATTGCTTTACTTAGTTCATATTGTAGGAGGTGGTAAACTAAATATAGATCCCTCCAAAGTTGAAGTTATTGTAAATTGGCCTAAGCCAACATCAGTTACATAAGTTAGAATCTTCTTAGGGGCAGTTAAATATTGGATAAAGTTCATTGCTAACTTCTCCTACATTGCATCTCCTTTGCATGCCTTAACTAGTGTGAAACACGTCTTCCAGTGGGGAGGAAGACAACACAAATCCTTCGACACTTTGAAGGAAACGATCAACACTGCACAAATGCTATCTCTACCTGACCTACAACAATCATTCGAGATTGAAACATATGACAATGCATATGCCATGGGAGCAGTCCTGATGCAACAACGTAAGCCCATTTTTCACTTAGAAACTTTTTCTAAGGCTATTTGTAATTATCCTACATATGACAAAGAGCTGTATGCATTGGTACAAAGCATGAATAAATGAAAACACTACTTGATGGGAAAGGAAACGATCATACACAATGATCACCAACCCTTATAGTACATCCGGTCAAAAACCAAGCTTCAACAACCAAGACACTACAAGTGGATGAGAATCTTGCAACAATTCCATCTAATTATCAGATACAAAAAGGCATAAACAACAAGGTCGCAGATATGCTTTCTAGACCTCCCATATCTGCATCTATTATCTTGAAAAATTATTCTTTATATCATGATAACTATGTTGAACAATACAATAATGATGAATATTTAAAAGATGTATATGAGAGGCTAACCCATAGTTCACATGTGGAGAATATCATTTGTAGAGAAATTTACTCTACCATTTTGGAAAGCTTTGTAATCCTGCAGGTGAAATAGTCCATGTAATTCAAGAAGCTCATACTTCTCTTGTATCTGGGCATTTTGAGGTAGGAAAAACTTTAGCTCATCTACAAAGGTTTCATTATTTTCCTCAGATGGAATAAACTGTAGCCAAATATATAAATGGGTGCATGTTGTGCTCAACTTGTAAGCCCACTGATAGAAAATTGGGGTTGTACACACTACTTCTTGTTCCTTCTCATCCTTGGGAGAGTATCTCCATGGATTTTGTAGGGGGGTTGCCTATGTCAAAAAGGGGTCATGAATAGTTGTATGTAGTAGTGGATAGTTTTGGCAAGATGTGTGTCTTGATGCCATGTAAAAAATAGATCACTGTTGAGAAAACTTATCATTTTTTCTTTCAGCATGTATGGGTCCACTTTGGACTTCCCACATCCATTATCTTAGATCGAGACACTCGATTCCTTGGAGAGTTTTGGAAAATATTGTGGAGAATGATGGACACCAATATGAAGAGGAGTACTACTTTCCATCCATAGACTGATGGACACACATAGGTTGTTAAAAAAATAATGGTTCCTTTTCTCCAAGGTTATTGCAGCAAACATCCCTAGTTGTGGGATAATGAGATACAATATGTGCAACATACATACAACCAATACTTACACTCTTCCACGCAAAGTTCACCATTTGAGACATGTTTTGGGTATCTACCTAATATTCTCATGGACTTGACGTTTGACAAATATGTCGACTCAAGTGAACAATGAGATGAAGACAGAGCCCACAAGTTCATCCAGAGGATTAAACAGGTACACCAGACAATCCATGAATATTTGGAAAAGAGTCAAGCATAGTACAAATCCTACCATGAAAAGCACATAGTTGATCACCAATTTCAAGTGGGAGATCAAGTGCGGCTCCACATCAACAAAGATCAGTTGAAGGGAGAAGGAAAGAAGATCAATCCCATCAGGTATGGACCCTTCACCATCTTGGAGAAAATTGGCACAAACACATTTCACCTCCATATACCACCATATATGTAGATATACTCTGTTGTAAATGTAGAGAAACTGAAACTTCATGAGCCTCCAATGATCATGGATCAAAGGGAGAAGGTTTAAACACCTTTAGTGGACAATTTTTATCATAAGTACTTGGACGAGTTGCAGGAATATATTATCTTGGACATAAGAACTAGGACTTCATGCATGAGTGATATTGAATATCTTCGAGTGGGCCTTAAGGGAACACATCCAAGAAAAGAATTGTGGATCAAGAAGGGGAAAGTGAGGGAGAAATTCCCTCACTTATTTGTTGATTGATAATGCTTTTGGAGTCCCAAAAGCTTCTTAGTGGGAGGAATGATCTAGGAGGATCTAAAAGGCCAAAAATTCAAAGTCCTAAAATCTCAACAAAAATGGCACCAAGTTGAATAGCTTGTCAGGACCTTTCCAACGACTTGAACAACACCTCAAATGGAGTCTGAATGAAGAAGATGCGGGCAATAAAATTTTAGGTCAACCCAATCAAAGTCAACAGGGTGACTCAACATCCTTACAGATGACGTCAATAGTCAACTACCTAGGGGTGATGTAAGCATGCCAACGTGGCACCACTCAGGGGCCGACATTTGGCATGCTGATTTGAAAAAATTGGTGGCCACATGGTCCAATTGGTGGGTGACACATGGCACCCCTAGGTGGCACCACCCCAGAGCCACCACATGGCCTCCCGACAATGCAACATGTAGCAGATGACTCGACAAATGAATGGGAAAGGAAGACCAATGATGGGGAACCATGGGGCCCAATCCCTAGGTGCCACATGGAACCCATGAAATGCCTAAGGAGGGCCCAAAACCGAACAATAAAAAAATAAATATAGAAAATCCGACCACCGGACCCGGCGGTCGACGACCATATTTAGACATATATTCCGGCGGGTGAAGCTTCCGTGCAGGGGTCTGATTACAAAATTTGGAGCCAAGTGCTAAAGTTGGTCGAGGGTTAGACCGAATCCCAATATATACCAAGTATAGAAATGGTGGTTCGACATATATATATTATTGTTATAAAAATATCCAAAGGGGGAGGCCTGCAGATTTGACCCCGAGACCACCGCCAACCAATCGAGCTATAGCCCTTGTTGTATAGTCTGCCTAGATTTCACATTCTAAACTTAGACTTATGCCAAGTTCAAGGTCTGCGCCCAGAGGCCGTACATGAATGATTTTTTATGTAGGGTACATGAGGCATTGATTGTAGACTGGTGGCACGAAATTCAAGGCAGAGAGCCCAATATAGCCTAGAGGTGATTGTGTCTAATTTGGACGATTTGACAATTGATTTTACACTACTAGCCACGAATCTACTGGTGCAGTCATATTTTGCATTCGGGCAGTGGATCAAAAAGAAATTTTCATTTTTGAGGTATAACCATGTAATTTATGCCAATTTATTCCTAAGATAATACAAATCCTCTCAACTCTGAAGCGGGTAAAAAGACATAGTCCATTGTTGGAAGAAATTTGTTATCAAGTTGTTGTGTTTTTCCTCATTTCTCTCATCTTTTCTTCATAATTTAGCCTTCTTTATTATTGTTGCGCATAAGCTTTGTTTAGACTCTTTAATGCAATTCAAATAATGTTCATAGAATAAAAGATCTCAGATCAATATGGGGTTGTTTGAGAATGTATACAATACTTGGGTGAGGATGAAGGGGAGGTTGTAACATCCCGCTCTACTGAGCACTCTTTTATTGACATATTATTTGAGGACACTTGCGTGCAAGTGATCCAATTATGATATATTATGATGTAGTTTCGATTATGGATTATACATGACGATGATGATGTGTTGTGACTTATTGTTATATTGATGTATATATATATTGGCAGATGCTATTGACGAGTTTTCCTGAGTGTGCAGGGCACATGACAGGTTATGGATGTTGATGGCATCGATGGACTTCCTTGGACTCTAGATTGAGTCAGGGAGTGGATTGTATTGTTTGAGTATTTCATTTTATGCACATATGACATATGATTTCTTTCGATATGATTATGTATATATATTATTGAAATTGTTTTGTCAATGGATGCATTCTTGACGATGCTTGCTAATCCGACTCACATAAAGAGAAGAGGGGTCATGCACAAAAACCATACATTGAGGGAGAGGTGTGGCAGCGTCCCTGCCACAACCTACTAGCATTCCCTCCATGGTTTGAACTATAGCTTAACGATTACTTAGTTCAATAGGTCCCCGATGTCGTGAGGGTGGAATGAGACAGTAGCTCACGAAGATTCCTAAGGAGCACGTAATAAGGAAGAATCATTATTCCTTAGAATCCCTTAGTATCTCACAAGGTCGACCGAGTGGAGTGTTGATTCCAAGGGTCAGACAAACTTCAAAAACCATTCAAAGGCAAGTGGCACCCTTGGAGTACGGAGGTTCGTTTTGAAGGACACACCATGTAATTAAAAACTTAAGTCAATAAATCTAGGTGGCATAGAAAAAATTGAATTGATTAGACATTGTCGGATTAAAATAATTAATTAAACAATGAATTTATTAATTATAAATCCCAATAAAAGTCCAAGCCTAATTCTAAGATAATCCTAAGTCTAAGTTTAGTTAGGGGACTAAATTAAAATATAAAATAAATTAAAAGAATAGAGATAAATCAATTTAAGGAAAAAGTGAGAAAAATATAAAGATTGAATGGAATGCGCATGAAAATATTAAAAGGGATTTTTAAATAGAAATAAATAAAATATGAGAGAATAGGTGTACACATAGAATGGTATCTAGAGTCAGGCTAACACTAGTCTAACTAGAAGAAGACTCTTATTCCAACTTTAACTAATATTTAGTTAGGAGACACTCATTAAATGAGAATTTGGGGAATAAAGGGACAACTAAAAGCGAAAATAGGAACACATTGGGGAATGTGAGGGAAATTGACTTTTTAAATAAAATAAAATTGGTAATCACTTGTGCAACTTGGGGAGAGTGTGACAAGTGTGTGGGTAAATAATCCTAATTTAATTAATTAAGACGTTAATTAATTGTGCATGTGGATATGTGTCAGTGAACAATTTTCTATAAAACAAATGGTGTAGAAGGGAAGTAGGGGAGACTTATTCTTGGTAAAGTTATGCTGCCAAAATGGTTTTGACTGTGTTTTACTTGTGAGAGTTGGGATACCAAACCTGTAGAAAGAGTGGAAGCTCTACCTTGCGAGGAAATCCTTGGAGCTATTGTTTGTTGATTTCTTGTGTGTGGACCCTTTGCGGCTCGGGGGGCTAAGGGAGAAGAAGAGTACCCCTAGCATTGGATGGGAGGTACTAGTGAAATCTCTGTGATTAACAAGCTGGAGTAAGGAGGTGCAAGTTGTTGACGGGCATCATCAAATATCTATCTCCATTGGTTTCGGTATTTTATCTCTGAAGTTGTTAATGTAGCAAGATTAGATTTTGTAGATTGAACGTTTTGAAAATCCATTTTGAACAGTTGTAATTTTGAATTTAATTGATAAATTCGCTGAAGATTCATGATGTGTTCTTGGTTTAAACTCCTTGGTTTGCTGCCATTTAATTTTCAGTGAAGAAATTTGTAATTTAAGTATTCACTGCCATTTTAAATTATAGCTAAGAATTAAGAGAAATTATGTAGTCGCTGCCAAATTAAAATACAACTCTTGAAATATGATATTCTTATGGGTCGCTTCCCGACATTTTCATTTTAGAAGAAAATATTATATTTATTTCAATTTCTTACCCTAATTTTTATTTGCTTGTGAAATTAAATTTGTAGTTCGCTACCATATTAAATGGCAGGAACAATTTTTTTTGTGCCTCTTTGAATGCTTCCAATTTACAATAAATTCGAGAATTCTCGAATCCTTTATTTATCAATTATTTTACAGACCCTGATTTCTGATATTAGTTATTCACTCTCAATCGTTTGTACATTCAAATTTTAGATTTGTTATGGTCGCAATAATAGTTAGCATTCTCGGAAGCTAAAATTTGTATAGCCTTGTCAAGTGAATTAAAAAATGAAATTAAAACTTACCATAGTCGTTGTAGGTTTTATTTTCAATTTTTGAATTGAAATCCGCCTTAGCTGATGTACAAATAATTGCAGTTCTGGAACTAAAATTCGCGTGGACTTTGTCAAGTCCCTTACAATTTTGAAAACTTAGAATTGTTGCTCGCTGTAGAAATATTGTAAGTCTGGGAATTAGTGTTATGTAGAGTCAGTGCAAAGTGACTTTTACAATTTGAAGATTGAATTTTAAAGGATCTCCGCATGTTAGTATTATAATTCTGGAAACGAAATTGGGGCCATTGCAAATTTATTTGACATCCCTAAAGTGTTCTTCGAATGATATCTACTTAAATAATTGGTATGCTGGAGCAACATGGGTAGATTAGTTGTAATATTTCTTTTGTATATCGTGAATGAATTTTCATATGATAGTTGCTTCTTTAACTTCTGTCCGTATCTTTTGTACTCACTTATTTGTTGTCGTAACGGAGGGGTCGCTAAAGAGGTCTAACTAGTGGCTGAAAGGTAACGTGACTCTCAAGGATCAAATAACCATTTTGGAACAACTGGTTAAAATCATTAGAATGTGCATCAAAATGGATGGAAAATCTCGTCCTTTTATTTATTCCTCTTTTCCCAGATGCATTGGGAATTTTCCCTCTGTTTCCCCTATTTCCTCTCTTTTCAGAGCAATTGTTGCCTCTACTAAAGAAACTCATCTAAATATTCACCAATGATCAAATTAGTATACATAAGTCCCAATATTTTAATCATCAAATACTATTTTTCCTTAAACATGATTTTGTCAATGGCTCTGAGTTGACCATTCAATTAAGCATACTAAGGGAAAAATGAAAGGAAACAAGGAAAATATGGATGAATATTATAACTATCCTTTCTCTGCTTGCTGTCCACAATAATTGATTATAAATATTTACTATATTGTCACTGATTTCATTGAACACGAGGAAGTGAATGTAAATGAAATTATAACGACGAGGAGTAATGAAAATGAGGACTTGTAATTTATGGAAAATGAATTAGATAACATAAATGCATGATAATGTTCATAATCCATTTATGTCAATTCTACTCACAACTTGTCCCATTTTCATTTTGGATAGAGTTCATATCAACATGCTCTATAAACTATTATTTACTATCTTATATGCATGTCAACACATCCCATGATTCATTCAAATTACATCAACTATTCAAACATTAAAACCATGCACATATCATCTTTTTAGCAGATCTCATCTTTTGAAGTTTTTCTATTTATATAATAGGGGGATAAAATATTTGGAATTAAATAAAACATGATTTCAGACTTTCAGGAATGATGAAGGAAAAATGATATATTATGTGAGGATTTGGTCCTGTTTATAAAAAGAGAATAACTTTTAAATCTGTACATCAAAACTTACATTCCTTTTTTAAAACACACATTATACTTTTATTTGACAATTTTGAAATCATGCTATCATATTTTACCAATATCTCTTCCAGCTATCAAAACTCATGAATATCATGGTTTATCAATATTTAAATGATCAGAGTACAATATGATCAAGAGAAGTGCAACTCTTATACCACATTAACTGTACTAATCATAACTTCAAAGAGAGGTCATGATCAATAGAGTCACATGGTGAAAATATAGTCATAATGTTGTAGCATATCAAGCCATAGTCACAAAAAAAAACATTTTCAAGAGAGAATGTATTAAAACATGATAGTTTTGTGGATAACCAAAGTTAGAAATACAACCATATAGCTAAATGTTATATCACTTTTTAAATAACAGAGTTTTTTAACCAGGACTCAAACTCAAAATACTATGTTTGGTTACTAAAACAATAGTTCGTGTTGACCCTTCATCTCAATCCGAAAATAATCACCATTCCAATATTATTATGAATTCAAAATAACTAACCAGACAAATAATATTTGTCAAAACCCTCAACTCAAATTTGAATATGAAAACTCATTTCAGTGATAACAAAGCCATTGCTTAGTTATGAGAAGGACTATCTCTTATCAAGTCATAAATTCAGTCTACAACCAAAGGTCTAGAGTTCGAAACTCATTTCAATTTTAATAATAACACCATTGAGAAAAAGAACATGTGAAAGCATGTATCCATAAATGGTCATGGGTTCAGAACCCAACATCAATCAAAAACCTCTGTTGGCCATAAAACCAAAACTGAACAATCTGAACACACTATCTACCATTGTGTTCACGGGTTCAAAACCCAATTTTGACCCAACTAAAGATTTCAATATTAGTCATAACTATTACATAACCATAACTTATGCCAAATGAACATAGATGGGTGTAAATGTTTGCATGTGAAGACACCCTTTTCATACCATTTCGTTTTAATAACTCAAGACCCAAAATGAAAAGCCTGTCTCAAAACTATATTTTTCAAACTGGAATATTGGACAACAGAGGAAAGACTACAAAAACTTGAACCCAAGTCACAATTCCAATTCCGTACAGGCTGACGTTAGGTGACCTCAGCAAGTCATACAGGTGGTTTGCAACAGATTTGTGGGAAAATAAGATTTCCAAAATATAGTTGAGGTTTGGTTTTTTGTTTTGCATTGGAAGGACAAGGTTGTCCCCAGATTCTCTTATTTTGGAAGGACAAGGTTGTCCTCATATTTGGTGATATTGTATTGGTTGAGAGGACTGATTTTTTTTCTTAGATTTGAAGGATTGGATAAAGTTACAGAACAAAATTATTATGTCTCTTATGTATTGATGATTCATCTTTGATATTGTTGTTTCCGCTGTATATGTTTTCACTCAATAATTTCGGTGTAAAGTTGTTTAGTGATAATTAGATCACTAGAAAGCAATTTTTAGATATGAAATTAGTCACATAGAGTTGCATGTGAAAATTGACATGGTATGAGAGTTTGGGATTTGAAGAGAAGGGGATCATCTTGAAACACCTTGTTGGATACAACACTAGAAGAGTGTTATACTTGTTCTTGTTATTTTTCTTGTTCTAGGTAGGTAAATATGGTGAACACAATGAAGCTTGATGTTCGGTTAGAAGGGGAAACCAACTTTCGGGCTTGGAAGGAAAGGGCTATCCTTCTGTTGGAAGAGAATTAACTCAAAGAGTATGTTGAGGGTGTGGTTGTAGCACCTACTGATCCACATGAGTTGGCATCTCACAAGAAGAGGGAAGTGAAGGCCAAGCAAGTATTGATAGAATCCATGAAGGACCACTTGATTCCTCACATTGTCGAGAAAGAAACTACCAAAGATATGTATGATGCTTTGGTGGGTCTTTACCAAAACAAGAATTCTAGAAGGATGCTACACTTGAAGCATCAACTTCATTTTGTCAGGATGACCAATGAAGACACATTTTTCAGTTATCTTATGAAGATTAGTCAGATCCAAGATCATATCACAACTATTGGTGAGATAGTGTAGGATGTTGAGTTGGTGAATGTAACATTGAGAGGTATTCCCAGGTCCTGGGAGCCATTTGTTCAGGAAATGTGTGAAAAATACAAGTTTACAGACTTTGATAGACTATGGATAGATTTCATCCAGGAGGATACCCGGTTGGTATCCAGGGATGATATGGATGTTTGGTAAAGAGTAGAAGTGATGAGAACCATGCCCTTATAGCCCAAACTAGGAATGGTAAAGGGGATTCTCCTGAGAGGGAAGCATCTTCAAAGCTGAGACAAAATAAGGGTCTTAGTAAGATCAAATGTTTTGAGTGTCATGATTTCAGGCACTATGCTTCACAGTGTCCATACCGGAAGGGAAGAGGAAGAAAGAAAAAAACATCAACAAAAAAGGTTGATGAGATTGCAAACAGGTTCCAGAGGGAGATCTTGTTGGTCTCTACCCTTTTAGGTACTATTTACAATAGGAAGAGATGGTTGGTGGATAATGGAGCATATTTCCATATGACAGGTTCTAGAGAGTTGTTTGACACTCTCATAGAGACTGGCTCAAACTTATGTGTGGAGCTTTGTACGAGAGCCAAGAATTTAGTACGAGGATCCAATATTGTATCATTTCGATTGGAGTCAGGAGAGATATTAACGGTGTCAAATGTGTTGTGGGTGCTAGAAATCAGGAGGAGTGTCTTCTCAGTCTCAGAGATTGATAGGAAGGATTATCATGTATTGTTTCGATATGGATAGGTACTTATTGTTCCCAGACAGACTAGCTTCAAATAAACAATGGTTCTTGGAGTTAAGGAAATAAACCTATATAGGTCAAGGGGCCAGCCTATGAGTGCTATGACCCACATGAGCATAGAGATAGATGATGAGGAGTAGGTGGCTCCACGAGTGGTGAGGCAGGTGACCCCACCAATGGTACATGCTCATAGGGAGATAGATTTCAAAGGGAGCCAACCCTCAAGATCCAAGAGGGAGGATTAGCCTCCCAGAACTATGTAGAGGACAATGGATAGGGAGAAGATGGCCCCAAAGGATTTGCAGAATCAGAGGGAGTCAAGTTTCAGTAGGAGCATGCAATATCAGAGTGAGTTTGAGCTCAGGGAGAGTTAGTTGGCTCATAGAGAGAGATGGTCATCCAAAGGGATTTCCCACTCAGATTCATATGGGAGAGAGACATCTTCTAGGATCAACAGACATGTGTCATGGGTTGAGGAGGCTAGACATGAGCTTCAGAGGCAGGAGGATTCTAGGGAATATGAGACATCCATGGAGGATCCATGTATTTCAATAGGTTATGCTACTATGATAGAGGAGGCCATACATAAGATTCAGAGGAAGGAGGCTTCTAGGGCATGTGAGACATGTATGGAGTATCCATGTGTTTTAGCAATATTTTCTACAATGATCAAGGATGCAACCAGTCAAATAGATTTTTCCTCAGTGATTGAGGATGTGGCCATTCAGAAATATTTTTCTTCAGTGACTAAGGATGCGACCAGTCATACATATTTGGCAACAATAATTCGAGATGGTTGTGATGCTAATATAGTTGAAAATCTAGATACACTTCCAACATGTGAGGAAGATTATTGGAGTATAGATGAAGAATTATACCACCTTGGATTTGGGAGAGAGATGCTTCTAGTACTAGAGGTACATCCAACTTATGGTGATTGGATACCTCCCTCACTAAGAGGGAGTGTTGATTTTGTAGCTTCATGAGGTATTCCCACAAAAGGAAAAGGTGCCAGGCATGTGGAAATCTTAATTGGCACCATATTATCCTTTTGGTTTGATGAAAACCCCCTTGTATTTGAGTGCGGGATTCATGGGTTTGGCAATGGGATTTATGGGCTTGTGTTGGGGCTTCACACCTATAAGGAAAGCCTAATTTGATGTTGAATTGTGGAGGGGATTCTATGGTGACCCCCAAGGATTGTATATAAAGGAGAGATGCCATTATGACATCTCATAGTATCATAGTGGACGAATGGAGTTAGCATAAGTGAGTCTTCACTTGTGCTAGGAGGCTTGGTGATTCAAGCAAAAGGAAATTATACTAGGGTGGAAAATATGTCCTAGGGTTGAGGAATATCTATCTTTTTTTCTTGGCAGGGAAAATCACACCACACATGTGGAAGAGAGAGGAAACCACAAAATGAAGAAGCTATACGAGTGGAGCAAGTTTGTATGAAGTGTTCGTACAAGTTTTTGTACATGTACGTGGGTTGCAGTGGGAACAATCACGTATGTATGCGAGTTGTTGTGAGAAAAATCAAGTACATATATACAAGTTATTCTGGTCAGGAGTAGGTCCATACACGCTGACGCCAGGTGACCTCAATAGGTCGTACATGTGTTATGTAGTAGATTTGTGGGCATAGGATATTTCTAGAATATAGTTGAGGTTTGGTTTTTTGTTTTGTATTGGAAGGACAAAGTTTTCCTCAGATTCTCTTTTTTTGGAAGGACAAGGTTGTCCTCATATTTGGTGATATTGTATTGGTTTTTTTCCTTATATTTGAAGGATTGGATAAATTTACAGAACATAATTATTGTGTCTCTTATGTATTGATGACTCATCTATGATCTTGTTGTTTCCACAACATATGTTTTCAGTTAATAATTTCAGTGTAAAGTTGTTCAATGATAGCTAGATCACTAGGAAGAAATTTTCATATCTGAAATTAGTCACATAGAGTTGCATGTGAAAATTGACACCATGTCCTACATCTCTTGGTGATCTTCTTTTTCCTTTCCTTGATGCTCTTCTCTTGTGTCATATTGGAAGTTATTTGTAGTTTTTTCTTCTTGAGAATTCTTGTGCATATATTCTTCTCCATGGATACCTATTGTACTCACCATTTCCTATTATTTATATTTCTACAAATGTAGGGCTTGTTCTTTTGGTCTCATTTCTTGTTACTATTTGCTTGTTCCATCCTCCTTTTATTCCCCAACATATTTTGGTTCATTTTTTTTTCTCTTATTCAATAAAGGTCTTCTATGGATTTATATCCTCATCATCTAAAAGGAAGGTACCATGGTTTTGTTGTGTTTTCAATTTCCTTCCATCTAATTCTTTAGTACACTTTCCTTTTCACTTTATCCCATCTCCTAAAATCCATAAGGGGTATCCCAAATAAGGAAAGTAAACATCTTTAAGTGAAATAAAACCATACTATCATATGATTTACTTTAATGAATCCAAAAAATATATAACAAGACAATGCATTAGGATTCCAATCAATTATTACAATGCTCTTAAGATATTAAACTAGAAACAATTGTATGAATCATGTTTATATCCACTTCAAAGAAAGGTTAGGAGCTAGTGGATGTGTGTGCCAAATATGATATGTAAGATGAACAACATTAACAACTTCATATTAGCATTTAATTCTGACAAAAAATGGTAAATAAATATTCAATAACAACCCAACAAGCATTAGAGACAAATTCTAAATATAAATAAACATTAACTAAGCAAGAAAATGTAAAATGGGTGGTGAATCCCCCTAAGGTTTCACAAGTAAGCACTTGGAATTCACCAAATAAAAACTATAAGAAAATGACAAGAAATTACAAGAACATTAGAGATTAAAATAACCTTTGTATATGTATGATAATCTTTATAAACAATCTAGAAATGAAAAAAAAGGCGAGGATAAAGAATAAAACACTTTGAAGCATCAAACCCTAGACTTAGGGTTTCACCAAATTTGATTTTCAATGCTGCAATTTAATTTACATATTTAATAATCACCTTCAATAAACCCAAATAGAGTGATTTAACACCTTAAAGCTCAATCCAATAGGGACGATGTTCCTCCTTAGGGTTAAAGATAAACAATTATGCATAAACCATAGGAATAATATGTCTAGGAAATGAAAATAATACGCTAAATTTACACTAGAAAATAAATGAAATCTAAATAAATGATTTTATTTGATTTTCATCATTAGATTTCTTATTAAACAACAAAAAATAAAAAAGTTTTGATCTTTTTAGGTTTTTTTGGTTGGTTGTTGGATATAGGACTAGTGCCTTTTTTTAATCCAATTAGGGATTATGGGGTTAAGAAGTAGCCCCTCTAAGAATTGGTCAGTTCTATCTTATGGACTAGGGTAAGAGTTCAGAACCACGAAGAAAGAATAATCTCTAACATAATCAAGATAATCTTAGAGGACCAAGGTCCTACAGGAAGATATTTCTCAAAGGAAAAAACCTTCACGAACAATAACAATTATAACTAGAATAAAATAATTAAAAACCCTTTCCAAGGAACCAAGAGGAAAAACAAAGCAATGGATTAAGTACTTACCCAAGTTAAAAAGATAAGAAGGAAGGAACCGACCCTAGAACATATCCTCTCTAAGTAGTTAAGTAAATCCTCAAATGGATTGATCTTGAAAGCTAGTAGAAGACTTGACTCACCATAACAAATATTTAATGCACCAAGAATAAAACCAAGAAAGAGAAAGATCCAAGAATTGACACCAAAACCTAAAAAGGAAGATTTAATATTAATTGTAGTCACAAATGATCCAACAATTCACAACGATTTGGAAAAAGAGGAGAGCCCCCATTTATATAGGAGGCTTCTACATCCTTCTCATTATTTATTAATTATTTTACCTAACATTGGCCTAGGACACTAACAAAGAAGACTTGTCATCCACACAAAGAAATAGACTAAGTCAATACATAATCAAATGATGCAACATGTACATAAAATCCCCATGAAAGAGGAACATCCTAGAAAGAATGGGGATGATTTTCTCTCCTAGCCCAACGTTCCAAGCAAAGAGTGATGTGGAGGCCTCAAAACAAGGTGAAGTAACCTCCCAAGCAAGAAAATCTCCAAAATTCATCTCCTCCAAGTGGAATGACCTCATGAAAATGTGGAGAAGGACCTCAAAAGTGGACGACCTCCTCATAATGTACTCACATAATGCTCAAAAGGAATCTCCAAGGTATGACCAATACTTAAAGTCAAGAAAATATGCTACACAAGGCAAGGAAGATGAATCTCTAAGTCAAATAATCACCAAAAACACCGACATGGTTTTCATAAACCCCACATGTGTAGGTAGACCCTTAAATTGTGTGAAATACAACTCCAAAAGTGATTAAATAAGAAGGGCGTTGTAGCATCTCCAATGATGTGGCATGTGTAGAGGATGTCCATGTATGCAATATTAGCCCAAATGTACCTCGGAGGATGCGACCAATGCCTCAAAATATGTGTACTACTTAGACAACTAACATTGCCTTGAGAGACGTGAAATTGAGTGAACATGTGCATAATCATATCTGATAGTAGATGACCAAAGTGTGATGAATATATAAGAGAGGGATCCATTATTACGATCATAATAAGTGTGCTATATATAGGTGTGACAAAATTTACAAAGAGAAATACTTTTACATCATATACAAAGGGGTAAGAGACTATGCAACTTCCCTAGATCATGTTTCCTAGTATATAGAACCCAATATGGTTGCATGCCTAACCCAAATCATAAATGACCAACATTATGAGAGTTACCAATATCAAGAGGCAATCAACCATAACCATAAAGGAAGAACCCTGTATTGAAATGGGGACTAAAAGTACGGGTCATGACCAACCACATGAGGTTTGGAGATACCACATAATCCCCCTACTATTACATATAACATCTAAGCATGGTCCAATACAATACATGAGTGCAAATACAACCACACTTTTGGCTCATGATGGTACAATAAGGCCACAATCTGTTCATATGACAGTTCACATCTGGTGAAAAAATATAGGGTACACTGAGGTGAATTTGAGGTGTAACATGTCTCACTATAAAATTGTTTTTATATTATGAATATACATTGCACTTGACCCTTTTATTATGGAGTTTTTTAAACACAACTGTGACTTATGAAATAAGCATTATTTGTTTTAAGATAAACACAAATTGGCTATCTCTTTACCTATTACTTCCTTGTTCTAACTTATAGCTCCCTCAATTATTCAGAAGAGGAACACACATTTAGTATAGTTTTTTATAGTTACTACATGTTGTCCATTATATTGCTTAAGTAAAAAATATTACTCATATTCATGGAGACCCTTGCTGGCCATCCAAGGCTATATATAGATATAGGAGCATATAGAATAATTTATTTCTTTGCATGAGAGAAGAGGTCATGTATGGATGTTAAGGGAGTTAATGCATCTTCCTTGTTAATACATAATTGACTTCCTTTAAGGACTACACAATATGCCCCATAATCATGATCCCCTCTTTGGGAAAGTTATTAGGGAATTTAAGGTATTTTCTAATGATGGCATCATCTTTTGGGATGCCATCATCTTTTGGACATACTTGTTGAGGAAGTTAGAGCTTGCACATGTACTCTTGAAAACAGTAAATAAATGACCAAGCTTCACATGGAAGCCATAAGATCCAGAGTTGAAACAAACTTAGATAACCCTTACCCTAAATCAACCTAGAATTGGAAAACCATAATATATGTGTGGTCATGATAATGAGAAAACTTTACAAACATATTTTTCTTTGTTTCTTTTCCTTTTTTTCTCCATTTTTTTTTGGTTGGGGAGGTGGGTCCATCAAACAAGGTTGTCCTTCAACCCCTTATTTATAGGTTACTAAAGTTGTTTCCCGAGGGTATATTCTTGAAGTTGCTCAAGTGAACAATCAAATTCATAGAATCTCTCTCCTTAACTTAATGCATTTTATTAAATTTCCATTTTGACAATTATGAACCACGACTTACATTATATTTCTTGGGAAACCCCCCTAAACAACATCCAACTTCTTTGACTGCAAAGAATTTTGATGATATGGTTAAAAGTGGTGCCCCATTTGCTAGTCAGTTTGCCAAATATGATCTTGTTATGGATCAAATAGATAAGGATATTTTGGGTCGTTCTGATGGCCAATTCAACCCTAGTATATGGTGTGTAGGGAGTCGATAAAATTGGAGAGATCCCTATGTAGTGAAAGAAGATCTTGTGGTTTTCAAACCTTGGCTAGGTGGAAAAATAATAGAAAGTTTATTGTTGAAATTATTAGCATCTAAAAACTTTCATGCTAAACAATGTATATGACATTTAGATACTTGTGATAAATTGTGACACATGAAATTATTTTGGCCCAAAATGTCCAACAAAAACATATGCCCTAATGTTGTCATATACAATGCGCTTATTGATGGTTTTAGTAAGGAGGGGAAGTTAGATGAGGATAGGAAGTTCTACCATGAAATGGATGAAAATAACACATGCCTTGATGTTATTACATACAATTCACTTATTTAGGGTTTCTATAAGGAAGGCAAGTTGGAGGAGGCTATGAATATCTTATATGAAATTCCAAGTGAAAACTTATGCTTGGGTAAAGGATATGATCATCAAGGGTGAATACTAACAGCTGATGTCTTCAGGGAAGGGTGTTTCAATGATATCTCTAATATGAGTTAATAAATCCATCAGTTTTTTTTTTGAGATAGGATAATATCACACAAATGATGTTGGATCCATTTAGAGGTGGGCTCCAAGATTTAGCCTTATCAATAGATTTTTCTAGATTTTAGAGAGGAGGTAGAAAAAAAATGCTAGCCTTATTAGCCCTAGTTTGAAGGATGAAGTCAAATTCATCATCAAGAATAACATAATTCAAATCCCTTATTTCTATAGGAGTTGTTAGCTTCATAATCCTAAATTTCTATAGTTTTAGTATTTTCCTAGTTTAAATATTTTTAGAAATTGGTTTATTCCTAGTTTGTTAAGATAATGACACCTAACTTATATGTAAAGGACACCGATCATACTCATGTGATTATGTGATTGGTTCTTCTCATAGAATTTAGTTTAAAGTTGAGCTATATAAGCTATCTTTTTCTTCAAGTGATGTTAATGATTTTTTGAGTCCTCACTTCTCTTTGTAATCTCTTTTTCATATTAATAAAATTATGTGTTTGAGGACACTTGATGGAATTTATCATGGTATCAAAGCCATGTTGAAAGAGTCTCGGTGAGGAGAGAGCCAACTAAGGTGATGATCAAGAGGATTCCAAAGTTCAATCCTAGATATCTTCATCAAATAAAAACAAGTTGACAAACAAATGAACATCCTTAATGAGGTATTCTTCATTTTATTCATAATCGAAAAAACTTTTTAAAATTATGAAAATATTGATTTGAAATATCATTATTTTCAGATCTGATTTAAATTATCCAGGTTCTAGCTCTATTAGTGAAATAATCTAGATCTAAATCTATTTTTTTTTTAAGATCACACAAAGATCTAACATGGTAAGATGCTTTTCCTTTGAGCATGAGACAAACATGAATGGCCATTATTTAATAAAAAAAAATATGTAAATCCATTGTAGGTCTATAATTACTTTTAGTAGATCTAAAAGAAATGTGCTTTTAGATCTGACATGCTCTGCATTGTAAAATTGCTCAAATATTATTATCAAATTGGAAATTATTTTATTGAGCAACGATTTTAGACATTTGTTTATTAGCTCATGTTTATGCCAGATCTGCGATTTTATTTTCCTCCTATGTGTTGTGAGAACATAACAACCCCACCAAAACTATTATTTTTGGTTGGCACCCATACTTACATAGTTACCAACTTAACGAGAACTCTCCAAAGTTCTCATTTTTTCAAGGGTCATATTTTTTACCCCATTTTGAAAAGTGGTGCTACCAGTAGCACCATTTTTATATGGTGGTTAAAATTCAGACTCATCGCATTAACAAATGATGACATTGTGATGTCATTATCAACAAATAATTTAAAATTTACACTCGAATAAAAAAACGTTGCTACTAGTAGCACTGTTTGTTTTTAGAGTTGAAATTATAACTTAATTAAAATCATGCACTTGAAGACTGATACCATTGTTGATAAACAACTAAAATTTGACTCCTAAATCATGCTTTAGATTTTTATTTTTTATTTTTAAATATATATATATATATATCTAAATATATATATAACACTACACAATTAAGTTTAAAAAAAAACAAATAATATAAAAAAAAAAACTCAAAAACGAATATATAAAATTATAAGAAAAATAAAAAACAAAAAAACAACATAAAAAAATTATATATAAAAAAGGATAAAAGAAAAGATTACAAAAAAAAAAAAAATAAAAATAAATGTGAAAACTAAAAAAAGAAAAAAAAGAAGGTAAAAAAAACAAATTTAAGTCCAAAAACTTTAAAAAGGTAAAAAAACAATTTTTTAAAAAATACATATGTATGGTGATGGTGATGTTGATTAACGTTCACTAAGATTGAATTGTTCTATCGGACCTTAAGAGGGTAAGTGTTTACTTGCGATTCTTTAGAATTGTGTTTCTGTGCTCGAAAAACATTAAGAGAAGCTTTCCAAGATCACCATACTTTTGTTGAGTTAAGAGGTTAGGAAGGTTGGTAGTGTCGCAAATATTTTGAAAATGAGATCTAATATGGATATAGGCTAGACAATCTAAGAGAAAATGCTTTTCATCTTCAACCTTCTTATTGTCACAAAGGTGACACACTCTTTCATCCCATGGCGTTTTAGGAATTGACCAACGCCTAGTTTCACTATGGAGCTCGTGAGAATTTGTTCTTATCTTAGCAATGCTTATTTTTTTCTTTACACTTGGCAAAACAGATAGATAATTTTGATCTTATATATTAGGTTTGATTACATATTTATAATACCTTAATTTTTTTTTCTTCTAACTCTTTATCACACCACATTTTCTCCTTAAATTTTGATTTGACGTTTTTTTTAATAGTATATTTATTCTACAAAATGGTGTCTTCCATGATTCCCCAATAATTTAGCCAAGACCAGACATCTTTATGCCACCTTCGCTTGAGTCGATGGTGGTTATGACTTGATTTTGAAGCAATTTTAGGAAGACTCTTGTCTTCCATGTTGCTTAACTTGTTCTTATACATTAGGTATCTAGTCATAGCCATGCTCTCAATGGGGGAGATGCTTGTTTCTAAGAGGAGGATGGGATAGGGCATATTTCCTTTAATTTTGATATTATAGGTTATAAAATTCTTTTGTATTTTCTCTATCTTTCTCCAGGATTCACGAGAGATATTACAACCCTAGACTTCATATCCATAAAGAATAACAAATGTAACAAGAGTCTCAAAGAGGAGTTTCTTCTTATCCCAACTCCAAAGATCAACTGATTTATAATTGTTTTCAAGCCCATAATAAGCTTTCCATCCCCCAATAATAATTTTCTCAATACTATAATTCCAATTGAACTTGTGGTGGATCAATTCCAAGATATTTGTACAAAGTCACTTCCTCATATAAATAATAAAACTATTCTAAAAAACTTAAAATACAAAATTTAATACAATTTGTTTAAAAAATTAGAAAAAATAGATTAAAAAAACTTTAAAATAAAAACTAAAAAACTTGTATAAAAGCATTTAAAAGAATTAAATTTCATATAAAAAACAAAAAAATCATTTAAAAAAAAAAACTTGAAATTTCAAATAAATAAAAAAACAAAACTTTAAAACATAATTAAAATTTAAAATTAAAATAAACAAATTATATGGGTCTAAGGGCGTGCCCTCCGTGCCCCCCGACCCATTTAAACTTTTATTTTTTGAAAGTTTTTTTTTATATTTTTTATGATATGTTATATTTTAACTTTTTTTTTAACATTTTATTCAAAAATTTAATTGTTTAGTTGATAATGGTTTATTTTATTTTATTTTTTAATTTCAATTTTTTTGGTTTTCAATTTTTAAATTGTTTATATTTTTTTATTTATTTAATTTGTGTTTTGAATTTTAGTTAAATCTGGTTTGTTTTTCCTTATAAATAGTTTTTATAATTATAAATTGTATTTAAAATATATATCTTTTCATTTTTTTTTAATTTTAGTTTTTAAAATTTTAAGCTAAGTATTTTTAATATTTTTGAATATGTTTTTATTTTAAATTGTTTTTTTTTTTGA
>JZKD02S0260507.1:56686-69073 GCA_000966675.3 Picea glauca
TCATAACTTCAAAAAATTAAATGGTAAAAAATATTTTTAAGATTGAAAGAAGCATGGAAAAATGACTAAAAACACCATTGAATAAAAAAAAAATGAAAAAAATGAAAAAAGATGAAAAATAAGCATTTAAAAAAAAAAGGTGTAAACATTGTGGATTGAAAAATTTAAAATATCGAAAAACCACCTAAAAAGGGAGAGTGGTGCTACCGGTAGCACCATTTTTAAAAACGGGGTAAAAAATTGGACCCCCCAAAAAACGAGAACTCTGTAGAGTTCTCATTAAGTTGGTAACTATGTTGTTATCCCTTTGTTATTTCCTTTGCAAAATGTCGTCGACAACAATGCTTAGACAAATTGTCGATGGTTGATCTCATCCTACGACCAAAATCTGTCTAGTGATCATCGACTACATCATAGCCATTAAAACTACACTTCCCCTTGACCCAACCCTCATGACTATTTTAATGTAATTCCACAATGATAATGGAGAGGATTTATTTCCAACCTTTAGTGCTTTCCTATAGAATAATGACATAATTAAAGGTTACGTCGTCGAAAGATGGCTCTTCAATATTTATCATATAGGCTTCGTTCTTACGAACCTATGACGATGACAAATTATCGATAATGCCTTCTCCCTATCAATTTATGGCATCGCGTACAACTCTGACCGAGTCAGAGATGTAACACATTTATTCATTAATTACACAAGGATTTGGAGGGAATTTGAGAAGTGTTAAAACACTATGAATATTTAATTGACCTTACTTGTCTGCATTACCACCAAGAAGAATAGGTGCTACTATTGCATAAGTCTGGTCGATTTCTCTACCGATTATTATTTTTGGTCTACAAGTGAGTGTTTCATAAAGAATTTAACAATTTTTATCTGTATTATTGTGGTGATGCGCTTATTTGTCTTAATTGTATGGTTTATGCAGGAGGAAAAATGTTTCAGATGACAACTAGAAAGGGAAAATCCAAATACTCGTTGTTGCTATTGTTTCAGAATATTTCAATATCTCTGATACAAACAATCATGATGGATTGGAACATTGCTCAAATATTACGATATTTTTGACATGTTCCAGAATGAAAGATTCCTTCCTGATGATCTAGACAGTGATGAATATAAAAATATCCTCAAAAGTGGCATCCACATAGTAGTTGCTCGCTTGGAACTCTTTCCTTACAATGATGGTGCGAGGTGTTGTTTTTCACATTTACAGAAAGATACATGATTGATAGTCAATGCTTCGGGCCTCCCAATTTACTCACTCAAATTATAAGACATCAATGTTCGGTATAAAACCCCAGAACCCACTGTTACATTGAATGAATTGTTTCTGGACAAGTTTGAGATTGATCATAGTGATTTTGAAACCTTGATGACAGATTGTTTCATTGATGAAGAATGGCCATTAAAAAGGGGAGAAAGAAATGTCCCGGCATAGTATTTAAAAAACCTTTATAGAATTTTGAATTCTATGATTTGCAGACTCTACAGTGAAGAGACCATCACCCATTTTAGTATGGAATGGTTTCCTATGGCCTACAAAGTGGTTAAAACCGACCAAGATTTCAATTGGGAAAGCATCCTATTGTTAAACATCTCAAATCGAGTCTTGGACCATAAAGGCATGAGAAATCCTAGTTTCTACATGTCATCCTATCTTATAGATGCAATTTGTAAAACCAACTCTTTCCCTATTTTTAATTGGGCTTGGACCCCATATCAAGGACCTATCCATAAGTATTTTTCTCAGTTATGTAAGGCTAACTCATGGAGCAAAAAATAAAACAAATGTGGAAATAAAACACAGAAGATACAAAGTACAATAGAGACACAGATATACGTGGTTCACCGAGTGTGGGCTACGTCCACCAGAGAAATTGCCAGGTCCTTCCTTTTTATTATCTAGCAAAATGAAGGGATAAAACCTACAACTCAATCACTGCAACTTCCTCTTCTTTCTCTCACAATATCCTCTCTCATAATACAATATTCACACACATACACAACCACAATACAATTCCGTCATAAAAGAGGGTTGCCTTATAGGGAAAATATCCCTAAAAATAACTTCTACTGTCGGATCTGTGACCTTGTAATGAATGATCCAGATTGACTACAAAATAAAAATATTTTACAAGGTAATTTTCCCCAAAATTTCACTTCGGGGGCGTTGCCCCCGAATCCCTTGCTAGGGGGGGCTACAAAAATTGTCTCCGCCCCCCTGGACCCCCCTAGTGACATTTGTGGGGGGGGAAATCTCCCCCACACCTCCTTGTTAAAGAATGGGATCCAAGCACAACAGAAACAAACGTATGAATCAGGAAGATAATCAGTCTCCACAACTAGCAAACTGCAAAGAACATCTTTATGATATTTGTGATCATTTTCTCGCTCCCCTGCACAAAGCCATGTTTGGTTCTTACCCACATAGGATATACCCAGGAGATATAAAAACCTGAAAGGGATCGAGCACTGGTACATGAAGAAGTATTATACCTACGTCAAAATATTCGGGGCCACAAGACAACAACATCTATTACCCAAATATGTACCCGATAAACTACTGGTAATAGAGATAGCCTATCAAACAATATAAAAGGGAGCTATGAGTTATTCATTAAAGAAAAAAAATGTATTGACACATATTTCCTCTTCACATAGGCATGTTTTCTTTGCAGTATAAGAAACAAGCCGAAAAGGAGGTTGAAACCCTAAAAGAATTGTGCCTCTATGTTGGGGAACCAAAATATCACGACCACCAAAATGTAGTATATGAACATATGATGGCCATTAAATTGGTAGCACAGATTGTGCACGAATCCCATTTTGTCGAGGATATTTTTCTGGGTTCCTTAAGTTTTGAAGAGGAAGTAGAAAGACTCAACACTGAAACAACCCGAGAAAGGCTGAGAAAAGAAGAAGACCAAGATAGAACCTTGATATTGGAATAGTTTAAAACCATTCTCCTAAAAGATAAAGAAAGATTGGAAACTAAAGAGCAAGAAAATAGAGAAAATGAAGCAGAACTAGCAAGAAAATATAATGAGGCCGAAGAAAGGTACCAACAAAGAAAGATGAAGGAGGTCGAAGAGAAACAAACCGAGTTGGAAAATACCAAAGCTAAAGATGTTTCCTCTGAAAGAAATAATGAGGATAAAACAACAAGTACAAAACTAGAGAAGGAAAAGGAAACAAGTGCAAAGCAAGCAACATTGGTAACATAGAAAGAAGCAAGGAAGAAGAGATAAGATGAAGAAAAGAGTAATGCTTCCAAATCGCTAGAGAAAAAACTAACACATGAAAACACAATTGTGAAAGCAGACCCCAACACTAACTTGCTCTACACCCCGATAGAAGAATGTAATCCATTGGCAACCATTCCAGGGGGTTTATCGGTCACATATGCAGGACTAGGTATTGAAGTTGCAATCATCGTTGTTGGTGACTACTACTACAACCATAAAACAAGATCCATCGAGAAAAGGGAACCCAAGAGAAAATAAGAGAAGGATGATACAAGTCACGAGGCCCTTGAAAGAAGTATTAATTGGAAGGGAAGACTATACCTTAAATATAATGCAATACAAGCAACTTTAGCACATAGTGCCTTTGCTGGTGTAAATATTATGTCAGTTCATGAAGTCACAGAAGCTCTTGATACTTCAAAATCTAGAGTGACTAAGTTAGAAACAACCTTGGAGATTATCAAGGATGCCATGGAAAGCGAGTTCAGAAAAGAGACCCTGGAAACATAACTGATCCACATAGACGAGATACTAAAGCAACTTCAGATCCAAGAAAAGGGACTAAAAGCAGAGTTAAAAGAAACAACTTCCCTCAACCAGAAATCACATCTGGATGGGACTGAAAGACTCAAGGTTGCACATACATAAGAATTCACAAGACTCAATGGTGAGAAATATTAGATAAGTGCTTACAATGAAAAGATTGAAGAACAAATTAGAAGACTGCAACAGGATAATGAACTCCTAAGGAAAACTATAGAATAAAACCAAAGTCAGAATGTTTTTCTGAACATTATAAAAGGAGAAGCCATCAATATGAATGAAGGACTCCGAGACACGCAAAATAAATTCTTCTACGCACTCAAAAAAATGCATAAGGCCAAATATGATAAAATGAAATTGAGTCTGTAGGTGAAGGATATGCAAGAAAAATACCAAAAGGTACAGGAGGCCTAGACCAAAGTTACCGAATGACAAGATATTCATCAAAACTCCCCCAAAACTCTGTGTGTATATTCAGATAAGCAAAGAATCAAATATATTTGACTCTTGAATTCAGGGATGGAAATAATCAAAGATATTAAGAACACCCAAGAATAGGTCAGTATAACAAGAAAAGAACCATGGGAGTCATCCGACAACCTACTTGTATAATTCAGAATGGATCCCCTGAGAGATTTAGAGAAGGCATCATCAAATCAAAAAATGGTAGAATATATGGAAAGCAGGAGAAACCTCAACATGAAGTCCATCGAATTCATTAGAGAAGTTAATATATAAGCTGTAGAGATAAGGTTAATACGACCGACCAGGTTAATTTTGCTAACTGAAGATTCCTTGCAACGTTTGTAGCATAAATTAAAGACATAAATTATAACCCCCATCTACAACAATGAAGAAGATCTTGAAAGCAAACAACTATGTCGAGTGGATACTATACTCAAGGACTTCAAGATATGGAAAATATTCATAGAAAATATACAACTACCAAAGCCTACTTGTTTACTATATTTTAACCGAATTTTGCAGAAGAATCATATTTTGTAATCAATTTAATACCCTAATCGGAAAAGAGAACTGAATCATCGTCTTAGTCCTCTAACAATTTACAGTTAGAGAAATATGTGAAGCTTCTCTTCATATTCTATAAAAGAGATGAATGTAAGGAGAAGAGGACTTTTGTGCTTTTGCAATTTAGATGGTATTACTACTTTCGTTTGAATAAAGAGAAAGAGGAATTTTGGGAGATGTGTGATTTTGTTGAATGTGTTTGAGATTTTTCTTAATGCTTTACTGCTTATCTTTGTTCTATGAGTTTAATTGTGTGACCTATTTTTGCAGTTTTCTCTCAGACATAGATTATCACTTGTTTCCTTTATTAAATACAATTATAGTGTTATTAAACCTGAGCACAATTTTTTTTTAACATTTTTAATTGCATTAGAACTTTAATCATCATCTGAATGTATGAATTATTTCTAATTTAGAAGATATATTACTTGGCTATGTTTAATACTTGTTATTTGGATCCTAATAAGGATAGGTTTAATTTAGTGTAGAACTGCATCTTATTTTAGTTTTAGTTAGCCTCATCCTAGTTTAATTTTAGATTTTAATTCATGTGAGAACCTTCGGTTCTTAGATTCATATTTATATAGTTAATTTAATATTGGAAACCATGCCAACATTCTAGTCAGACAAACTATCCCAAACGAGAGTGGGTCTAATTGGGACCTGCGATCGGGCGTTCTCCCTTACCTATTTGATCAGGTCATTTTGCCCCGTCAATAGAAATGGCGCTAGAAGGAGGGACATAGAAATGAATGGTTGCAATTAAAAGCACAAACCCTTTCTGTTCTTTTCCGCAAGTAAATACTTCATTTTCCAATGATTCCCATCAGTTTCGTTCCAAACACATTTCTCTTGCCTCGTTGTATGTTTTGAAGACACGTGATCAAACAAGTATTCAACGTGCTTCCACTCATTCTGAATCTACATTTTATTCATCGCAACCTTGCATATTAACCCTCCCACAAATTGATACCATTCTTAGCCAGTCCCAAGAGTGTTTAAACAATGTCCTAACTAGACAATGGAGAAGACAGGAGGGTCATCCTTCTATTGACTATTCTCTACCTCAAGTTTAGGAAAACCCTTATAGCGAATATCCTTTCTTTATCAACCCTTTCACATATCAAGAAAATCCTATTGTTGGAGCCCCATAATATCACCCACCCCAAGACACATCAGATTTTTCTGAGACTTTCGATTTCGAACTTGAATGTTACTTTCTAACTGGTGGTGTTGGTGGTAGACCTCCCTCTCTTCTTGAATCTCCACTTTATACACCAAGAAACGAATTGGAAGAGAAATCTTAAGAGGAAGAAGAATGCAAGAGTGAACCAGAAAACAACCCATTACAACTTGTCCTATATCACCCTCTAAATATGGCCGAAGATAATGCGAATCAAAATCCCTCACACTATCAGCTTTGGATTTTTATTGATGCAGTATCCATACCTGGGATACTCCATGACATGCCTAAACACCCTAAGAAATTATTTCCAAAGTTTGACCCTGACCGAAAGGATTTTGCTGAAGACCACGTAAAGGAATTCTTGCTTTCTGTAAGACTACAAAATATTCAGCATGAAGATGTTGTTTGTCGGTTGTTCCCCCTTAAATTTGAAAAAAAATATTCAACATGGTTCTTCTCTTTAGAATAATCCTCCATTACTAGTTGGAGAACTTTTGAGACCATTTTTCTTAGGAAATTTGAGGAAAACAAAACACTAGCAACTTTAGTCCTGGAACTTTCAAGAATTAAAATGGATTCTAAGGAATTGGTCAATGAATACAATCAATGTTTCCTTACTCTATTAAAATGAATCCCATGGGCCTCTAAACCTGCTGAAGATGTTGCCATTGAATTCTGTACCTTTGGCTTGCCCATGTCCATGGTGATGTTTGTTAAGAATGCAGAGAAAGGCACCCTCGATGAAGCTTTTCAGGAAGCCCTTAAAGTTGAAAAGAACATGCTAAGTTTAAAATGGAATCCTGGAGTAGAACCATCCAAATACAAGGGTAAAACCAAAGAAACCGTTTCCAAACCCTCAGAAGAGAAGAAATATTTTGATTCTATGGGTATAGAAGCTCTCTAAAGAATTGTCAAAAAACTCTCTAATGAACTGATAGATTTGAAGAAGATTGTTGGAGAAGGATATTCAAGCTCGAAGAATTTTTTTAAATTTTCTCCCAAGAAAGATAAGAGTACTCCTCCAACCAATAAAACCAATCCTTCCTAGGAAAATGGGATTAACATGGAAGACATTGTTCAAGCCTTATAGACCTAGGAAACATAAAATATGACTAAGGTCAAGGATGACAGAGAGGAAAATCATGAACAATAGGAAGAGTCTCAAGAATCTCAAGGGATAAAGGAACAACAATTGAATTCATTTTGGGATATCTCTTATGGTGGAGATGAAGAAGATACAAAAGAAATACACCTTCCCCAAATAGCTATAACTACTAGAAGTTCGATTAAGAACACTTCATCTAACACCCCAAACACTTCGGATCCTCCTACAAATACCTCTTCCAATACCAATAAATCCTCATCTCTAGCCAACCCGACTGCTACCAACCTTTCTAAAACGACACCCTCCAACCACAAAGCTAACGATCAAATGCTTAGTCCAAGTGATCCTTCATTTTCCCCAAAAAAATTGGAATGTGATTTCTTGGAATACTTGAAGAAAGATAAATCAAACATTTTCCTTTTTGAACCGATGAAACTCCCTCAGATTCAAGAAAATTTCAGTAAAACCCTTTAGGGAAAGACTCTCAATATCACTATAGAAGTTGATGCAAGGACAAAGAAGGAAACAACCAAAACTATCCTATCCAACAATGACACTCAATCCAAAATTCAAGTGACCACAAATGCATCCTTAACTGGAAAAAGGTCAAGATCTACTACCCCCCCTTTCCTAATTACTTTCGAAATATTTAATATGAATGTTCATATTTGCATGGTAGACTCAAGAGCTTCCTCTAATGTGATGCCTCTTAAAGTATGTGAGAATCTTATTGTCAAGCCTAAAGCATTTTTTATTCAAATTATTCAGTTAGACAGAACTCGAGTCAAAGTAATTGGGGAACTAAAGAATGTTTTAATCAGGGTGTTTTCTAATTTTAAAATTCATTAGACCATTGATATCATTGTGGTAGACATACCTAATGATTATGGCATGCTTTTGAGTAGAGATTGGTCTGCTATGTTGAATGGATATTTTGCTACTGATTGGTCACATTTATGGCTTCCTTTCAATGGAAAAATAAATAAGATCAAAATTGATAGATAACTATATATGAAGCATGTGGTTACTGATTTTAATGACCCAAATAAACCTGTGATGTTTAACAATTCAATTTTGGGAAATTATTCATACGACACATTTTTTGGGAATTACACATATGAAATATCTTCTTTTGCGGAATCAAACACACAATTTGAAATCCTTTATTGCACTTAGATTGTTGATCCCAATTGTGACATAGTATATCAAACTAACATTGCTTCTAATGTACATTCTAACATAATCTATAGATTAGAGATACTTACTAACTCCATTAACCCCAACAACTAAAAAAAATTGCAAATTTGAAATCAACTAATGAACTAAAAAAGGGGATCCTAATACATGGACATTATTTTTTGATGGATCCAAGTCTCTAGAAGGTGCAAGTGTTGACTTCATACTTAAAGATACAGGAGGTAAAAAAAAATTAATTTCATGCAACTTGAGTTCCAATGCACAAACAATATTACTGAATATGAAACTTTGATACAAGGATTGAGAAAGGCAGTGGACTTGAAAGCGAAGAAAATTAAGGCATTCGAAGATTCATAAATTGTTATAAGGCAGGTAAGGAATGCCATACACTATCCTTCAAGTCATATTAAACATTATCAACAAGAGGTATGGGAACTAATTCAATTTTTTGATGCATTTAATATCAATCCCATTCCTCGTTTGTTGAATTATGATGTTGACTTACTTGCTAATGTTGCATCTAGATTGATACCATCGAAAGAATTAATTCATGATACTTTTTCTATTGAATTGTTATACATGCCCTCAATTCTTGAAAACATAATCAATTGGAGAGTCTTCAATGATGATAAACCAATTATTAAATTTTTGCACCTCGAAGGAACTTTTAAGACTCTATTATAGATGAAGGTCAACATGATCAAATAATGAAATTTGATTCTACCGATCAAGCTCAAAAAAGAAATCAAGCTACCGATCAAGCTAAGAATGTAGTGAGACTAGAGAAATTTTTCGATCTCCAAAATAAGTTCAAAAGGAAAACAAAATACAAAACCAATATATCATCATTGTAGTTTGAAGTAGTAAATCCAGGAACAAGTACCACACCTCAAAAGATCAATCTGGGAAAGAACTTTTCTCCTAATGAAAGACAATATTTCATCAAGCTTTTCAAGGAATATAAAAATATCTTTTCCTGGATGTATGAGGACCTCAAAATTTATGACAGCAATATCATGCAACACATCATTCCAATGAATCCTCAAGCAAACAATTTTCAACAAAAATTGAGAAAGATGCTGATCCAGGTGGATATCGGTGGCCACCCACCTTTTTCGACTGGCTCAAAATAGTTTTCTGGCAATTTTGTCAATTTACTATTTTTAGTAGGTTTTAACTTCCGGGGCCATTTTGAGGGCCTAAATGAAGGTTTTTTCGAGATAGAGGTTCTAAATGATAGCCTAAGGCATGATTGAGCCCCCAATATGAATCTCCTCGATGATACCTTTCCAACGAGCTATCATATGCCTAAAACAAAGATCGTATGCAAAAGTTACGACCCTGGGAAGTTGATGTACTAACTTACCCAAACGGGGCCCACATGAATTTTGGCGCTTCATCTCCTAGGGTTAGGTTTTTGGATGTCTAGGACTTTTGGCATTCCTTTTTATTGTAAAAATGCCTTTAGAGCCTCATTGTAATCATCTTCTTGCAAATGCGAGTAACCGTCACATCTCTTCTCAGAGATAAGCTGCCACCATTCTAGCGAGTCTTTCACTCTGTATTTTTACAGTCTCTATACATTTCTTTCATTAACAAAAATCATGTATTACTGTATATATTTGTTTATGGTTGCATATCTGATACATTTCTGTTATATTATTGAATATCTGCGATATCTCTAATACATTTCTTTATTATATCTCCGATCTCATTCCGTGCCAAAAATAATCTGGATCAGTGGTATCAGAGCAGGCTGCTCTTGATCGTTTTTTCAGTGCATGTCCCCGACGAGGTCCGAGTATAGAAAGTTGGGTCTCGATATTGTCTCTCTTGAACACAATCTCTCTTACACACCCAAGAAATCCTCAATGGCGGAAGAAAAGAAAAACGACGGAGCATATGATCCTATCAATCTGTTGCTTGAGAAAGATCTGACGTGACAGAGGGACGAAATGATGGAGAATTTTTCCCACATCCTTCAATGCTTTCCGATAACAGCAGGTGCATCTTCATCAAGTGACCACTTTGGAGGCACCTCACCTTTCAAGGTAGAAGTTAATTTTGATATTCCTGTATTTGAAGGACAGATAGATGCAGAAGCCCTAGAAAAATGGTTAACTATGCTAGAAGGTTATTTCTCTGTTCACAATTTTTCCGATAAAGAAAATATCACCTTTTCACTCCTTAAAGCTCTCCCTCATGTCAAACATTGGTGGGAAACTTACTGGGAGCAAAGTTCCACGGAGGAGTCCTAGAATATATGGGGCCGATCCCACTTGGGATTTTTTTGTGGATGCGGTAAAGGAACAATATTACCCCGTTGGCAACTATGAAGACCAGTACATGAGATGGACCACACTATGGCAAGAGAGGGGCCAAGAAATTCTGGAGTTCACCAATACCTTCCATACCTCGTGCACCAAGATGGGTATCAAAGACTCCGAGCAACATTTGGTTCTGAAATACCGTGGGGCTCTACACAGATACATCCAGACTGAAATGGATTTTCTGGACATCTCATCACTCGATGATGCTTATCGATATGATGTTAAAATCGAGCAAAAATTTAAGCACTAGAACAAACAAGATTTCATATCTGTAAATCCGCAACAACCAAAGTACGACAAAGACAACCCTAACAAACAGTCTCCCGAAAACCAGTCCAAGACACAGGAAAAGAAGGGTCATGGGAAGACAAAGAAGGACACCGGAAAATGGCGTGATTTCCACAAAAGACCCTGGCACAACACCGATGAATGTCGCTCAAAATAGTCATTGGTGGCTGAGATCAAAGACAAGGAGCCGGACCCTGATTCAGAATCCGATTCTAAAAATACTGGTAAATGACATATCATTGACACTGACCCCACTACTATTGTCACACCTGCAACAATTCAACCAGAAGAACCAACAGATCATGAAGAGGGGGAGTGCCTTTTTCATTCATAGATGTGGGTGAAGGGGACCCCGCTACATTTTATTGTTGATAGCAGAATCCAGAAGAACCTCATCTCAGCAGAGGTCGTCAAACAATTGGGATTGTTGACAACACCACACCCGCAACCATACAAAATCGGGTGGCTTCACCAAGGACGAGATCTCCGTGTCAGCCAGCAATGTCAATTGTCATACAACATCCAACCCTTCAAGGACGAGGTGTTATGTGATGTTTCCCCACTGGATGTTTGTGATGTTCTCTTGGGACAACCATATATGTGGAGACACCATGTTGTTTATGAGTCTCAACCCTGTAGTGTCATTGTTACTTTGGGGGGTCATCTCTACAGAATACCAGAGGTAGTTCCAACTATCGTTCCACCTAAAAAGTGTCGCAAGGTAGTATCTCATACTGCAAAATTCAACTTCTTCGCAATCTGTTCAAAAGGGGAACAGAAGGACACTGCAACCACTACAGCCTCACCCCCTGCACCTTCTATCCAACAGAAGTAGGTCAACAAGGTTGTAGAAAAGCACAAAGATTCCTTCTGCACACCTTCCTCTCATGTAGCACGACTCGTTGAATAGCCTCAACTTCAATAGGTTCATGACAGACTTCCACAAACTAAGCAGCGCAATGTCTCCAACAATACAAGCAGCTCACCAAGATGCAGATCCAGCAAATGCTTTTCCCTCTCCCCCAGGAACTCAACACAATGGAGACCATTTCTTCCTAAGGAGGGAGGATTTATCCAGGTGAATATCAGTGGCCACCCACCTTTTCCGACTGGCTCAAAACAATTTTCTGGCAATTTTGGAAATTTACTATTTTTAACAGGTTTTAACTTTCGGGGCCATTTTGAGGGCCTAAATGAAGTTTTTTTGAGATTGAGGTTGTCAATGATATCTAAAGGCATAATTGAGCCCCCAAAATGAATCTCCTCGATGATACCTTTCCAACTAGCTATCATATGCCTAAAATGAAGATCGTATGCAAAAGTTACGACCCTAGGAAGTTGATGTACTAACTTACCCAAACGGGGCCCACATGAATTTTGGTGCTTCATCTCCTAGGGTTAGGTTTTTGGATGTCTAGGACTTTTGGCATTCCTGTTTATTGTAAAAA
>JZKD02S0260507.1:69123-89427 GCA_000966675.3 Picea glauca
TCTTTCACTCTGTATTTTTACAGTCTCTGTACATTTCTTTCATTAATAGAAATCATGTATTACTATATATCTGTGTTTATGGTTGCATCTCTAATACATTTATGTTATATTATTGAATATCTACGATATCTCTGATACATTTCTTTATTATATCTTTGATCTCATTTCGTGCCGAAAATAATCTGGATCAGATGCACCCTAGTCTTGAGCCACGAGTTAAAGCTGAATCGAACAAGTTGCTAGCCGCTAAGATTATATTCCCAATCATATATACTGAGTGGGTTGCTAACCTTGTACCATTAAGGAAGAATAATGGGGACATAAGGATTTACATTGATTTCAAGAATTTAAACAGATCCTCCAAGAAATAAAAATATCCAGTGCCTCCTATGGAGCAAATCCTGCAATGTATATCTGGTTCAAAAATGATCTCTTTACTGGATGGATTCTCTAGCTATAACCAAGTTCTGGTTGCCCATGATGATCAATTGAAAACTAATTTCTGAACCAAATGGGGAACCTATTCTTATAGGAAAATTCCATTCGATTTGATCAACACTGGAGAAACCTTCCAAAGAGCGATGAACATCACTTTTAGAGGCCTAATTGGAGATTGTATTATGGTGTATTTGGATGAGGTTACTATCTTCTCCAAAGATAAAAACGACCATATAAACCATTTGAGAAGAGTATTCAACAAGTTCATGAGGTATGGTATATTTCTCTATCCAAAAAATTTCTATATTTGCAGTTGATGACTATTAGGGTTCATCATTTCCAAACATGGTATGAAAATTGAACCTGACAGGATTGAAGATATTTCTAGAATTCATCCTCCCCATAACAAAAAATCTATGCAATATTTCCCAGGGAAGATAAATGTTTTAAGAATATTTGTCCCTAGCTTTGACGAGACAATGAAACCTCTTCAGGACATGATTAAAAAGAATGAAGAATTCAAATGGGGACCTAAATAAAAGGAGTCTTTCAATAGAGTCAAAGAAAAAATAGTACACGCCCTTGGATTAATGAGCCCAGATTTCAGTCGAGGATTTATCCTCCACACATTTGCTTCAGACATTGCTTTTGCAACTATCCTAACTCAGAAAACCAGGAAGGAGATGAATTTCCTATTGCTTTCATGAGTTCAGGTTTAAAAGGAGCATAATTGAATTATCCAGAAGTGGAAAAAAAGGCGTGTGATGTATTTAAGGTTGTAAAAAATTTCATGCCTTGCTTGATTAAATCAAAGACTAAGGTAATTGCCCATTTTTCTGTTGTGAGAAATATCTTAGTGAAAAAGAACCTAGGAGAGAAAAGATCTAATTGGATAACAACCTTACAAGAGTACGATATGGAGATCAAACCTACTAAAATTTTCAAAGGGAAGGGATTATGTAAGCTAGTTGTTGAATAGGTAAGTGGTGAAGCACATGAATATGAATTGTATGGAGATCAAGGCTTTTTCAAAAGATAATTTTGCTACATCCACGTTAATTCCAACCAATGGTACTATGAAATGAAATACTACTTAACCCATGGGTCAGCCCCACATTATATGGAACCAAAGAAGAAGAGAGAACTCATGCTCAAATTATTTCAATATCAACTCATTCAAGGGATATTATGCATAAAACATTATGATGGTGTTTTCCTGAGATGCCTAGAAAATAGAGATGCATACACGGTCTTATTTGAACTTCATGATGGCCCACCTGATGGGAATTTCCGAGGTGAAACTATTGCTCACAAGGTCCTTAGAGCTGGTTGTCACTGTCCTACTTTGTTCAAGGACTCTCACGTATATGTAAGAAAGTGTCAGGAATGTCAAAGGTCAACTGGAAAGGAAAAGAAAATTACATTTCCCCTGCAACTTGCTATTATAGAATGACCTTTTCAACAATGGGGTTTGGACATGATTAGGGAAATAAATCCCAACTCTTCTCATCTACAAAAATATATCCTGATTGCTACCGATTGTTTCACCAGATGGACATAAGCAATCCCCTTGAAGAGAGTTAACAAAAATAGGTGATATCTTTCCTTGAATCTTATATTATCAGTAGGTTTGGAATCACTGAGTCTTTGGTTTTTGATAATGCCCAGTACTTTTCTTCTCTAAGTTTAATTGAATATTCTCTTGAATGAAACATTAAAGTTAAATATTCAAAAAACTACTATCCACAAGGGAATGGACTGGCTGAGTCAATCAATAAAAACCTAATCAAAATCCTCAAGAGAACTATCAATGATCATTAAATAAACTGACATATGGCCCTCCCGAACGCCTTGTGGGCCAACATAATAAAACCTAAGTCATCTATTGGTAATTCTCATTTCTTTCTAGTTTATGGACAAGAAGTGACTTTGCCTACCCATACCTTTTTTCCCTCTTTGCAACTTTCTCAACCTGTTCAATATGAAGCGTCCTAGTAATGCAACAAAGATTAGATATGATATTAAAACTGGAAGAAGAAAGGGAAAATACCAAAAGGAACTTAATGCAACACCATGACGTAATAAAAAAATGGTTTGATAAGTCATCTGTAGGAAAAAAAGACTTTCAGGAGGGAGATCTTGTTCTTAAGCGGGACAAAGAAAATGAGATTAAAGGAAAACATAGAAAATTACAAAAGTTATGGTTGGGCCCATATCTAATTCATCAGAAAATTGGGTCTCGAACGTTCAAACTCAGAACATTGGAGGGAGACAAGGAGGATCTCCCTGTCAATGGTCAAATCCTCAAACGATACTTCTCCTGATCACCCAAGGTGATATAGCTTTTACATAGTATGATTCTCTTTGATGTTGAATTTCCCTTTAAAACTTTGTTATTTCTTTTATCTTACCTCTTCTTTTTTTCTATCACAGTAAATCCCTTGCTAACCTATTTCACATTTGAATTAATGGAAACTATTTTTCAAGCCTAATGAGAACCTTGCAAGAAAAAAAATAGTCAGGTACTCATTGTAATGATGAAATGTCTTTTGTTTGTTATTAAACAATTAAATTCAACTTATGGTTGTATTTTATGGGACAGATTCACCAGTCTTTTGTTTGACGAAGCCACCAATTTTTCATAACATGAGTGTGAGCCACTGAAGTTGACAGGAAACTAATTGCATGTGTGATAATTCTCATACACAACTCATGGTTCTTAAACATGATACCGTAACAACTTCAGGTGTCTTATGAATAATTCTCATGAGGCCTCCCTACCCTATAATTTCACAAGTTTAATAGAAGTCTGCTGGGGGAAGAACACATGAAGCAAAGCACAAAATGAGACCTGCATATAAAAATGAATCTTTTATCACCCCGCTTCCCTCACACCCTACATGCATACACACATATATAACTAAAATCCAAAAGGGTGAACATTTACTGAAATAAAAGGGAAGTTGAAAGCGCTATCATTAGTGTGGGAAGTATAAGTAAAATTGTTGGGGCTATGGACGCTTGCTGGCAGTGGGTCTATGCTTGTATGATACCAAGGAAACTTTGTCGGGGCTAACGACGCTCACTGGAAATGAAGCAATTCTAGGAAAAAGAGATGAGGAATACGCTGTGGTATTAAAACAATAAGGTATGAGCCTCTATGGTGTTCCACTCCTGCAATATTTTCAAAATAAAATAACTAATTCCCTTTTTAATGTTCTCTCTTGAATTATCTTGAAGATCACCAAACACAGTCACTATATTCTCATCCTTTCTATAGAGAAGTCTTTGAGGGGTCCACGGTATTGGTCAGCCTATAACTTTTGTGGAAAATTCAAAGACTTAAAAATATTATTTGGTGGTTAATTTGAAACATAGATAATTGGTACTCCCATGCAAGTCATCATTTGTTGTGAGAACACAAAACCCCACTAAAACTATTAGTTTTGGTTGGGACCCATACTACCAACATATTGGCAAGGAACTACTCTTTACCTACTCGATTATTTATTCACTTACAAGCTTAATGTTTTCTTATGGTCACCGAATCCAGAGAGAATTAGCTCTTGATAAACCCTCAATTTTATCAAATGACCTTGGTCCTTATCTCTTCATCATCTCTTTTCTTTCCACTCTCCAATGATCTTGAGACCAAAAATCCCGACGATGATGCCTCTATAACATCATCATCAGGGAATAATGATTGAAGATGATATTTTGTAAGTTTTCCTTGAACTCGATGACAAAGCGCCCCTATGTATAAATCCATTTCATCATCCAAAGGGCATGGCATGATTAGTTCCTCAAATCACATTAACATGATTCTTTACTTGGGCCTATTTCCCCATTTCCTTGTCACTTCATGATACCACCATTAGACCCACACATGGTGAGCTTATACTCACAGATTATTTTTGGCGAAACATTTTCGTCGTTTGTAAACACTTCGGGGTTATCCCTCTGTTCGTTCCTTTGCAAAGTGTCGACAACGAAAATGCTTAGACAAATCATTGATGACTAATATCATCCTACAATTGAAATATGTCTAGTGGTCACTGACTGCATCATAGCCATTAAAACTGCACTACCCCCTCACCTGACCCACATGACTATTTTACTATAATTCCACAACGATAATGGAGAGGATTTATTTAAGTGACCGAATTAATAAGTTTGTAAGATTATTTCCAACCTTTAGAACTTTCCTTGAGAATAATGATAGACTTAAATATTTCATCATCGAAAGATGGCTCTTCAATATTTATCATATAGGAATCTTTATTATGAACCTCCGACGATGATGAATTATCGATTATTCCTACCCCCTATCAGTTCTGCTCCTCCAATGATATGATTAATGGTCATGATCCCTAGATTGTCTGTGAAAATATTTATGGCACCGCGTACAACTCTCACCAAGTCAGAGTTGTAACACATTTCTTAATTAATTGTACAAGGATTTGGAGGGATTTGATAAGTGTTAAAACATTTTGAATATTTAATTGACCTTACTTGTTTGTATTACCACCAAGAAGAATAGGCACTACTGTTGCATAAGTTTGGTTGATTTCTCTGTTGATTATTATTTCTGGTTTACAAGTGAGTGTTTCATAAATCATTTAACAACTTTTATCTGTATTACTGTGGTGATGCACGCATTTGTCTTAAATGTATGGTTTATGCAGGAGGAAAAATGTCTCGGATGACAACAAGAAAAGGGAAACTCCAAATATCGGTCATGCATGTTCCTACTACAGTTCCAAACTCTTTCAATATCTTCGATACAAACAACCACGATGTATTGGAACATTGCTTCATCTATTATGATATTTTTGACATGTTCGAGAATGAAATATTCCTTCCTAATGATATATACAATGATTAATAAAAAAATATCCTCAAAAGTGACATCTTCATAGTAGTTGCTCGCTCGAAATGCTTTCCTTACAATGATGTTGTGAGGTGGTGTTTTGCCCATTTACAGAAAGATACATGATTGATAGTCAATGCTTTGGGCCTATTATCCCCATTTTGTGGATAACTAAGGAGATTATGTCTCAAGGCCCTCAGGTTGAATATATGGAGTGTTGAGAGACTACATGACCAACAATACCCTTTTGCATAGTTGGAAACCCCTCTCACCACCACAGATGGCCATAGATTTTCATATGTAATCCACCAGATCAACTGGCTTCCAGAAGGTAGTGGGCCTTGCTCCATGAGGTACAAGTCAGTATTATGGTGAGAATAATTTCAATATTTAACCCAATTTAGTATGTTGTATCTTATATTTCTCTATATTTCATGATATATTCTTGGGCATTATGCATTTTTCTCTGCTTCACCTTGGTGGATGACATTCTTCCCTAGTAAGTGGTCCTCCTTGGGGATGGGTTTGCTATTAGGAACAACCTTAATGATCCATCATATTGTTCCCAACCATACTTACCACTTTCCATCATTATTCTCCTCCATTTTCTTATCTCTTGGTATTTTAGGGTGTATTGAACCAAGAAGGGGTTGTCCCTCATTCTATGGAGAGAAGAGGCCGAAGTCCCAGAGGGATTGATGTTGGGTAAAAGATAAAAGCCTAGTATGAAACTTCCAAATGCTTTTCCCAGGGATAACCCAAGAAAGTAGTGAAACTCTTATATTTGAGTAAAGGGGAACCGCAATATAATAAAGAATGATTGAAAGGTTAGTTGAAGGATGGGAGGTCTCATCACAAGCCGACCTATCACGCCCATGAATATCTAGTGGTATGAAATTTCCATCATCTGGTCACCAAACCATGGTAATGGATATCAGTTGCATGGCTGAGAGAAAGGGGGTCTCATCATGAGCCAACCTTCTCATTTCCACTAGATGTTTGTGGGTGACATTGTCATTATCTGCTCACCATGCCAGGGTAGTGACCTTCAACCTCTCCTTAAAATTATGAAAGAATAAAAGAATGGAAATTAATGGGCTTGGAAAAAATGCATTACAGATAAAGGTACCACACACCCTCTACAAAGGCACCCATGAATGAGATACTACGACCCCTTGTATGCCATGAGCCCTATGCCCATTGAGTCTTGACACAAACCACTTCATCCAATTTACATGGCTTAGAGAGGGATTTCTTGGAAACTCTCCTTTACCTAGGGAAAGATCTACCCAATAGGACATCTCGTCAACCCTCCCATATTCAAGCTTGAGAAGTCGCATAGTGTATTTGAGAAATTAATTGTTTGATATAATGATATTTGATGCACATGCTTAGGTGGCTCATTTATTGATTGGATTCACTTATCATGATGTTATGACTTGAGATCCTTGGAGGGTGTGCTCATTTTTCTTTGCAAGACCTAGTTGGTGGACAATTTTGGGAGAACAAGCCTAACTTGGGCTTCCATGAGGCTGCAAGCCCATAGGTTGGATTCCAAGGGCCCACATGCCAGATGAACAATATCAAACTTGAAAGGCCTTGAAGATGACTTGGATGATGTATCCTCTCCCCCACATGCCAAATTTTTTTCCTATGAGAGGAAAAACATTTCCTTTTTTTAGCATGAAATCTCTAGGGGGGTTAGAGATTGGTGGTGATGTAGCCACTCATTGGCACATGGAAGTTTTGAGGAGAAGAAGGTATTCACCATGAGGATATTGTCTAGATGCTTGACATGTGGCCTTTGGAGGCCTACCCATGCTTCTCCAACACCAACAACATCTTCTAAGTGGAAAAACGTCCCCTAAAGGGGAGACGTCCATGTAAAATTAGGGTTTTATTTGTGCAAACATGAAACTTTAAATAAACTGTTTAATATTACTTTGTTAAAGGGGGAAAGATTAGGGTTTTTGACCCCTAGTCTTGTGGTTTACCCCTTAATTTATGGACAAGTCACCTTAGTGACATTTTGTTTAAATAAGAGATCATAAGATCTCATTTTAACATAACTCTCCCTCTTGTGAGAAGTATTGGTCTGAAATTTTCGTTACACTTGGATTATTTTGCATCTTGTGCTATGGAATAATGATTTTTGGTTATGGTGTGATAATGATAATAGTGCGCTATCTCTAGGAGGTCATTCTCTTTATTTTGTGGAGGTTTACTTTGGAATGTAAATGTTTTTTCTTGAATGATATGGTCTCTTTACTTTGTTATTATCATTTATAATTCAAGATAAGGTTGTTTTTTACAAGGCTATACAAGGAGTATAAGGATATACACCCATATCCTAGTTTCCACCATAATTGCTAAGATTTTAAAGTTATTTTGCAAGGGTTTAGTTGAGGAAGTAAGAGGATTTACACCCCTCATATTCAAACCCTAGATAGGCTACTTTCCTTGGGAAGTAAGAGGATTTACATCCCCAAGGATTTAGTAACCCTAGATCTTTATTTTTGACCCCATTAACCCATAACTAAAGGCACTATTCTTGCATTGGAGAAACAAATTATTGCATTGGGAAACATGATTTTTGGTCATTTTTACTTCTTTCAAAGTGGATTGCATTCCTTGTGCCTTGGGAAACTCATAGCCACTAGGGCATCCCCATCAAGGGGATACTTCTTGCCGTTGTTATAAAATTACATATTCAGTCATTAGGGTTGCATAAACCCTAACTCATTTTCTTGAATAACTCTCTTATCAACCATTGGATTTTGCTCAAACTTTGCACACTTATTCTTCTTGGTCTAGCGCACTTTTTGGAAATGTTTGAGGGGTTTTTCAGCGTCTGATTTTCTTTCTGTAATACATTGGATGTTACAGCCATAAGGATGATATAATTTTCTTCAGACAAGTGTTTACAACAACCTTATATTTTTATGCTAGAATATTGGTTTTTCATCTTGAGTTTATCTAGTCATTAACTAGTCTTTCTCTTGTATATTCTAATTGATCTCTATCATTTATTGAGCAGCTTGTAGTACCATATTATTTCTGATATATATTGTTATATATTGCTGCAAATTAGAGACAACAAGCTTAACTTTCTGATCCAACTAACATACATCATTGCAAAGTGGTGTTTCTTGTGTCTCATGCAGGTACTTTCACCATCTACAGGTTACTCAACATACTTGGAAACCCTTGGAAATTCCCAAGACTTCATTCCACACATTTCACTCCACTTAGACTTGACTTCTAGGGGATCCACTTCCATCTCTATCCATCTCTATCTCATTCTCTATAAGGTCACCGGGATCACCTCCCTAGAGTGACCTACTCACCCTTGAAGTGCGAGGCCTACATTGAGGTGACATTGGGTATAGGATTCCCAAGTTGTAGCACTTTATTTTTTGGTTGGTTTGGACTTTTCCCAAACTACAACTTGCACTATAACAGGGCCTCCCAATTTCCTCATTCAAATAAGAAGATGTCAAGGTTAGATATAAAACCCCAAAACCACTGTTTTGTTGAATGAATCATTCTTGGAAAAGTTCGGGATTGATCACAACAATTTTGAAACCTTTATGGAAGATTGGTTCATTGATGAAGAATGACCAATAAAAAAGGGAGAAAGAAATGTCCCTGCACAATATTTAAAAAACCCTTATAGAATTATGAATTCTATGATTTTTAGACTCTACAGTGAAGAGACCAACAACCATTTCAAGATGGAATGGTTTCGTATGGCCTACACAGTGGTTAAAAATGGCCAAGATTTCAATTGGGAAAACATCCTATCATTCAACATCACAAATTGACTCTTGGACCCTAAAAGTATGAGAAATCCCGGTTTCTTCATGTCATCCTATCTTATAGACGTGATTTGTGCAACCAACTCTTTCCCTGTTTTTAATTGGGCTTGGACCCCAGATCAAGGCCATATGCATGTGTATTGTTCTAAGTAATGGAAGGATAACTACAAAGAGAATTTTTATGATATTTGTGATCATTTTCTCGCTCCCCTGCACAAATCCATGTTTGGTTCTTACCCACATAGGATATCCCCTGGAGCTATAAAAAACATGAAAGGGATCGAGGACTGGTACATGAATAAGTATTATACCTACATAAGAATATTTGGGGCCACAAGAACATCATATCGGTTACCAAATTATGTACCTGATAAACTACTGGAAAGAGATATATCCCATCAGAAAATAGAAAAGGGAGCTACGACTTATTTATTAGAGAAAAAAAAAGGTATTGGCCCATATTTTCTCTTCACATAGGCTTGTTTTTTCTGGAAAATAAGAAACAAGTCGAAAATGAGGTTGAAACCCTAAAATTTCATGACCCCCAAAATGTAGTATATGAACATATGAGGATTGTTAAATTGGCACCATAGATTGTGTACAAATCCCATTTTGCCGATGATATTTTTCGGGGCTGCTTAAGTTTTGAAGAGGCAATAGAAATACTCACCACTGAAACAACCTAAGAATGACTGAGGAAAGAATAAGACTAGGATAAAACCTTGAGACTGGAACAGTTTAAAACCTTACTCGTAAAAGATAAAGAAATATTGGAAACTAAAGAGCTAGAAAAGAGAGAAAAGGAAGCAGAATTGGCAAGAAAATTTGATGAGGCAGAAGAAAGGTACCAACATATAAAGAGGAAGGAGGTTGAAGAGAAAAAAATCCGAGTTGGAAAAGAAAAAAACTAAATATATTTCCTCTGAAAGAAATAATGAGGATAAATACAAAATTACAAAACCAGAGAAGGAAAAGGAAACAAGTGCAAATCAAGAAGCATTGGTAATGTTATCGCACAAGTTGTAGGTTGGGAAAATCCTGAACCAAACAACAATAAGGTGAAAACTAAGAGAACACCTAACCACTATCACCTCAAATAGCTATTCATGTCACTTTAGAGGTGAAGTGATCACCTCAAGGGGGGAATCCTAGGTGACCCTAGGGGGAAATGGGAGGGAAAGTGAGATGATGAGATGAATTCCCCTATAGGTCAAGTTTATAAGTGGAATATGGCTTTGATGACACACATCAAAAAAATTTTAAGGTTTCCAAGTCTTTGAGTACCTACATAAAGTGTTTGTACCTTCCCAAGACACAAGAAAAACCAAATGTACGAAGTATATATTAGGTGGAAAATCAAGTTAATCTTGTTGTACCTATTTGAAGCAGTCAAAAACATATATATCAGCAAGTAAATAGCTGTTATAGCTGATAAATAAATTCCAAAAGTCAATATAATGATACAAGAGCTAAGATAGGAATAACTAGTACAACTCAAGATTGAAAGAGAAAAACTTTAGCATAAAAGTAAGGATGTTATAAACAGGCACAGCGGAGATACTATATCAGCCTTATTTCTGTAGCAAACAATTTTTTACAGCATAAAAATCATCCACCAAAACTTGCAAATGATCCACCCAAAAAGTGCGCTAGAACTAATAGACTATAGGGGAAAATTACTAGCAACTTTTGACGGTTGAAAAGAGAGTTATTTAGAAAGTTGTTTAGGGTTTTCTGCAGCCCTAATGGCTATAGATTAAGGTATTAAGAATATAAATAACTTCTTGGAGAGACACGATGCCTTTGTGGCCTTAGAAATCTTATAACACATAGAAAACATTCCAACTTAGATGATCTCAATATCTCAACTTCTTACGATTACCAATGCAATAATTTATTTCTCTGATGCATGAAGATTAGTGTCTTATTGTTGGGTAAATGGAGTCTATTGATGAAACAATTTGGATGAGTTATTTCCTTGGGGTTGTAATCCCTTTTACTCTCCAAGGAAAACCATAAACAACAAGGAAAACCTAACCTCTAGGAGGGCGTAAGCTCTTTTACTCCTCCTAGTATCCTTTGCACCAAAATTATTTCAAACAATTACAATGGACTTGGAGGGAGTTTTATGCCCTTATACTCCCCAATAAATCATCACATTAACCTTACAACCAAGAAAAGAGAGAAATAAACATGAAATCCTTACCTAGTTGAAGCATTAACAAGATGAAACCCTAATTGACCAAACGAATTCCACTATAAAGAAAGAAACAAGCCTCCAAAAGACATAACACATCATCCATCTATCCAATAAAAAATATAAACCATCACAATATAATGTAACCAAGATATAAAAAGAGAGTTTCCCAAGTAGGGCACAAATTTCAGCCAATGTAGTCTTCTCACAATGGGAGAGCTATGTCAAAATGAAATAGAGTTAATCTCTATTTATACAAAATGTTCTAAAACATGTTTTTTCCACAAAACTTGGGGTAAAACAAAAGATAAGGGGTCAACAACCCCTTTACAAAAATACCATTATTTAATTCATACTTCGCACATAATAGGAATGCTAAAAATAAGACGTCGCCCCTATTTTGGGCAACATTTGGAACTTTTGGTCAAGTTATTGAGTTGGAGAATGAAGCGCTAGGACTCCAAAGGAAAATAGTCTTCAACCAAAGCCTTTATTCCTCGATATATGGGCCTATTCCTCCAAAATGTGCCAAGTATCTTCAATCACCACCAAACCCTAACCCTAGGGTGATGTTAATCCCTCAAAAGGTAACGTTTTGCCCCTTTTAAGCAAGTTGTTTGGCATGTAGGGGTTGGGTAAGATCATCCAAGGTTTCCTCTAGGAATAAAAAGGCATGTCATCATCATTTGAAGTATTGTGGGCCCTAGGCATCCAACCTGTGGGCTTCAAGCCCCATGGAAGCCCAAGCTAGGATTGTTCTTCCAAAACTGTTCACCAACCAGGTCTTACAAAGACAAATGGATACGCCCTCCAAGGATATCAAGTCAAATGAAACATGATGAGTAAATAAAATCAATAAAAGATCCATATAAGAATGCACATACAAACTACCTTGTCAAAATAAATAAATTCTCAAAGACCCTATGCAATTTTCCAAGTTTAGGTATGGGAGGGTTGACAAAATGACCTATCGGGTGAATCATACCTCAAGTTTAGGGGTGTCTCTTGAGGGGAACTCTTTCTAAGGAATGTGGATGAGGTGTAATGGATGGGGGCAATAATTTTGGGCATGGGGTTAATGCCATAAAATGGTTTGTAGTGTCTCATTTATGGGTGCCTTTGTAGAGGGTGTGTTGCACCTTCGTTTTCAATGCAACCTTTTTGAAAGCCCATTTATTGTCTTTTATTATTTTAGGGTGTTTCTAGGTTGAAGCCAAGGTGGGGATTCTACCTAAGCATGAAATACTATGCCCACCTTGACTCTAGCCTAGTCACATCATGATTCCCTAAGTTGAAAACATGTGTGGGGCTTCTACCTAAGCATTAAAAAAAATGCCCACACATGCTCCACCTTGGTTGGAATTTTGTTATTAGTTATTTTTCACGGGTACCATCAGTTTCTTATGCGAGATATTTCATTATCCTTAGGATCCCTGGGTGAGCATATAGAAGGTTAATGATTGGAATTTATCTTTTTCCATCTACGAGCCTCTGGGTCTTCAACCCCTTCTTCCCATGAAATGAGAGACAACCCCTTCTTGGTTCAGTACACCCGAAAATACCAAAAGGTAAGGAGGTGAGGGGATGAAGTGTGGAAAGTGACAAGTATGGTCAGGAATGACATGATGACTTGTTAAGAGGACCTCCCAATAGAAAACCTATCCCTAAGGGTGACCCACTTTATAGAGCACAATGTCAACCACCAAATTAAAACATGGAAAATAGCATAATGTCCAAGCAAACATTAAATAATCAAAAGCGGTAATAGATGCAAAAAACTCAAATGCCTCAAATATTGAAATGACACTCACCATAATACTTGGCGTGTACCTCATGGAGCAAGACCCAATGTCTTCTGGAAGCCATATGATGTGGTGGGTACCATCGTGATGAACCTGGGGTTGTTATGGCGAGGTGGTTCTCTGTCTATGCAAGTGGACACTGTTGGTCAAGATATCTCTCGGTAATCCATGTTTGCAACCTAAGCACCTCAAGGAATCATCTACTTAGTTATCCATAGGAGTTGGGGATAACATCTGGCTCCTACTTGGGGACATGTACTCATCGTAGAGTGCATGATAACCACAACATATCCTAGTGTAATTGTTCCTACATTAAAACATAACACTGCAAAATATAGGGTGGTTCTATCACCCTTCGTCCATATACATGAAAACCAAAAATGAAAACTGATCTAGAAAATAAAATTTTATCATTTTTTTCAAAAAATATAAAATAAACATGAAATCAATAGGCAAGTAGAGCTAAATGAAATATGAAATTAAGCTAAACTACTATTATCAATCAAGATGCAAATGCAAGAAATAAAATGTCCTACCTACTTACCTGGGGCATGGGCCCTGAAGAAGTCAAGTTCCTTGAACATAGGGTCGAAGAAGAGGCCCATCCACTAGTAATGGAATCTTTCTCCCATCCAAATATTTCAAATAATACTTCTCTTTCTCATACTTCTTCTTGATGATGTAAGGGCCAAGCCACGATTTGTCGTCCTTCTGGTCATATTTAGGATTTCTCTTCTTCTTGTCCCACATGAACACAATAATTCCTTCACTTTTGTTGATGTAAGGGATATTATCAATGTAAGGATAGGAAGGAAGTCCTTTGTTGACTACATTCTTGATGGATTCTTCATGTTCTTTGTCTTTATTATCTTCTTTATTCAATATATGGATGGACCCTGGCTCTTTCCCTTGGAAATTTTCAAGATTTTCTTTGTATTAATCTATCCTTCAGAGTAGAATATCTATGCAGTCCTCCTGCATGAAAGGGTAAGTCATGTGGATCATACTCAATGGTGTCTGAAACCTCATCAAACACATCCTCACTTGTATAGCTAGGACTGTTGGAATCCATCACATGTTTGTCGGCTCACTCTCGACTATATATTACCTCAAAGGTGCCATCACCCATAGGGATGTGTGCATGGGTAAGGTCCATGCTAAAAATTCCTCCAAGAGAAACAAACCAACTCCTTGATAAGAGCATCCTATAAGCATCTGGGACATCAATCACTATTATGTTCATTAAGAGGATGATATGCAGAAAATCAACCAGGAAAACCTCAACATTCTCACACAGTCCATAAACCTTGACCCTTTTAGAATCAATGCCACACACATTTCCATATGGTCGGGTCATCTTGAAGCCAAGTTGTTCCATCAATTTCAAAGACATGACATTTTCTAAGGCTTTGGAATCTAGCATACAATTGTTTAGGTGGATGCCATTCATGCCCAAGGAAAGATAGAAAGGATGGTTTTTGTCCCTTTGTCGATAAAGATACATGGTGTTCAAGATGATTGGAGGGTACTCCTTTTTAGTTGGTACCTAAATAACTTTAAGATTTCCCTCCTCACAAAATGAAATTTTCACATTTTTGTTATAGGAACTGTCATATTCAACTTCCCAAACATGGCTAAAATGTCTATTTTCAATTGAATCTCATCTTATGTTGGAGTTGGATTTGGAAGAAATTAATGTACTCGAGGTGGAAGTGGTGGGACCACCTTCTTTTCATATGGAGGAGGAGTGATAGGTTGTGATAGAGGGGATGAAGCTTTATTTTTTCTAGTGTATGTCAAATATTCCCTCTTCCTTAATTCCTTCATTTGATCATCTGTCAACTGATTCAAAACTCAGAGTGTCCCCTCTCTTTCCCTTTATCTTCTGGCCTCGTCAATATGTTCCTGTGTGACCTCTTCTTCTTGGAAGTTATAGATCATATCCATGAAGTTCATACTATTGGGAGAATATTCGTCTTGTTGGGGACAATCATCCTCTCGGTGAGGTTCTTAACATGAAGAACACCACATTGTCTGCTCTATGTTAACCATTCCAATTGGGTTCAAAGTATAAAGGGACTTTGCCTCTTTTTGAGGCCTTGGTTTCCAACTTGTGGCATCTCTCTTTTGTCTAGAAAACTGACGTCTAGAGGTAGATTGATTGCTTTCCACAGTGGTCAATCTGCCCATGATCTGATTCTGATCTTGGATGAATTGGGTACTCATCTGATCTATCTTCTTGTAAAGAGGGAAATTGGATCATAAACACTGCTACTAGAAACCTTAGTCTTTGGCTCTGCCTTGGCATGAGGATATTGAAAAGGGTCAACCTTTGAGTCAAGAATATTCTCTTCAATTTCTGCACTATACTCTTTGGCTTGTGCCAAGGTGGCGGGATTCCTGTCCTTCAGAATGAAACATAATTTCCATGGACATTATAAAAGGAGAAAACCAAATTCATAACCAAAGTCAGAACCCAAGTCAAACTGTTGTTTTGGACATTATAAAAGCAGAATCCATCAAGATGAATGAAGGACTCTGGGACACGTAGAAGGAATTCTTCTACGCACTCAAAAAAATACATAAGGCCAAATCTGATCATTGAGTTTGCAGGTGAAAGATATGCAAGAAAAATAACAAAAGGCCCAAGAGGCCTACACCAGAGTTACCAAATGGCAGGATATTCATCATAACTCCCCCAAAACTATGCTTGTATATTCAAACAAGTAAATAATTAGAGATCTCTGAATCTTGAATTTAAGGATGGAAACAATCAGAGATATTAAGAACACCCAGAAACAAGTTAGTATAACAAGCAAAGAACTTTGGAAGTCATCCGACAACCTACTCACACAATTTAGAATGGATCCCCTGAGAGATTTAGAGAATAAATCATAAACTCAAACAATGGTAGAATATGTGGAAAACATGAGAAACCTCAACATTAAGTCCATCACATTTATCAACGAAGTTAATGCAAAATTTGTAGAGACAAGGTTAATACGGCCCACAAAGTTAATTTAGTTAATTGAAGATTCCTTGCAATATGCGGAGCATAAATTAAAGACAAAAATTATAACCCCCATCTGCAACAGTGAAATGAATCTTGGAAGGACACAACTATGCTAAGTGGATACTATACTTGAGGACTTCAAGATATGGAAAAGATTCATAGACAAGATACAACCACCAAAGCCCACTTGATTATTATATTGTAATCGAATTTTGTAGTAGAATCATGTTTTGTAATCATTGTAATACTCTATTTGGGAAAGAGAACTGAAGCATCATTTCAGTCCTCTAACATTTGTCAATTAGAGAAATACGTGAAGCTTCTCTTCATATTCTATAAAAGAGATGAATGTAAGGAGAAGAGGACTTTTGTTCTTTTGCAATTCAGACGGTATTACTACTTTCATTTGAATAAAGAGAAAGAGTCATTTTGGGAGATGTGTGATTATGGTGATTGTGTTTGAGATTTTTCTTAATGCTTTACTGCTTATCTGTGTTCTACAAGTTTAATTGTATGAACTATTTCTACAATTTTCTATCAGTCATATGTTATCACATATTTCCTTTATTAAATACAGTTATAGTGTTATTAAACCGAAGCACACTTTTTTATTAACATGTTTAATTGCATTACAACTTTAATCATCATATGACTGTATGGATTATTTATAATTCACAATATATCTTACATGGTTGTGTTTAATACCTGTTAGTTGGCCCCTCATCGAGATAGGTTTAATTTAGTGTATAACTACATCTTAGTTTAGTTTTAGTTAGCATCATCCTAGTTTAATTTTAGATTTTAATTCATGTGAGAACCTTCGGTTCCTATGTTCATATTTAGATAGTTAATTTAATATTGGCAACCAGGCCAACATTCTAGTCGAAAAAGCTATCCCAAATGAGTGTGGGTCTAATTGGGAGCTTCCATCGGGCATTTGTTATAGAAAGATTTGCCTCACACTATGCAATCTTGCATAGATGGCCTTTTTCCATTTCCTTATGCATAATTTTCATCCCTTTTTGCAAATCCCAGAGCTAAAAATACATGTTTTCCACATATACACACCTTTCCCACTATACATCATGCGTATACACAGGTTGCACCACTACAGCCCGCGTACATTGGGAAATCTGCCTAGAAATGAAAAATGGTGCTGGGTTTCCATGTCACAACATGAGATCAATGATCCTTGGCCTTCCATATACTGGAAACGTTCTGACTCGGCCCTTCAATTCTATTTGAAGGCTATAAATGGGCCAATTACGAGCTATGGAAAGGAGGAGAAAGAATTCAACTTTGAGAGCAAAGTTACTCTGGAGGAATTATTCACTTCACATTGAGTCTGCATCCCTTTTTCCTTTAAATCTGAACATAGTGTTCATCCCCCAAGCTCTTCCCTTATTGAGTGAGAACTCCATTGTCTCTCTTATATGAGCTTGCCTTTGGTGGAGGATTGTGTTAGAGATTAAGCTATTATTAGGTTTCTTTTGAATTTACTAGATAACCATAGAATATATAGGATCACTGAGAGAAACACAATCACAAGAGACACATCATTTATCCTGGGAAACCCTCATGGGGGAGAAAACCCAACAAAAAATTGCTTAATATAGATAGTCAATACAATGCCAAGAGAATAAAACAAACACTACATAAAGTCCTCTCCCAAGTAATGCGCCTCTCTCTCTCTCTCTCTCTCTCTCTCTCTCTCTCTCTCTCTCTTCCTTCTTCTCCAACTGCAGCTCCAAACTTGCGCTTTGGATGATCAAGTGAGTGAGTGAACAAATGAGGTGTTGGCCTCCTTTATTTATACAATCTGGTAGGTGCTGAAAGGAAGTGTCTTTTCACTGGAAGGTCCGGCTTCTCATTCTGGGTGGTTAGAACCACCTTAATTTACTCTGGGGGGCGACTTCTCATTTTTCATATTACAATTAGGGTTTGACCAATCCGCAAAAGGGGATTTGGTCATTTACAATTCCCAACATGATCAATTCACAAAAGGGGATTGATCTAATGAGAAATACATCAATAATAAATAGAATACTCTTTGCAGTTACAATATTTCAACACTCTCCCTTAACAAGAAGGGTATTCTACAACAACATCAGGCGAGAGAGAGAGAAGGAAACAACATCTGGAACATTAACTGGCATATCTATAAATCATTGGAAGTTTTTCTCATCATCTATAGCAACAACAACACAACACAAAGGATGGAGCATCATCAACATCAACACTAGGCTGAGAGTCTTTAGCACAAAGTTGGCATCACAACACAAAGCTGGCATCACAACACAAAGCTGGCTACACAATATCATCAGCATGAAGTTGGCATCACATTATGAGACTGGAAACACAACATCATCAACAAGAAGCTGACATCATAGCATGAGCCTGGAAACACATCATCACAGCACGAGGTTGGCACACATCATCACAGCATGAGGCTGGAACACATCATCACAACACGAGGCTGGAACACATCATCACAACAAGAGGCTGGCACATCATCATCACAACACGAGGCTGGTACAAATCATCCAATCATGAGGCTGGCACATTATCATCACAGCACGAGGCTGGCACATCATCACAAAACGAAGTTGGCACACATCAACACGAGGCTGGCATCACAGCACTAGGCTGGTAGAAAAACACTACTCCCCCTTTCGAGGGAGGTCCTTTTAGACTACACCAAGATTATCTCGAAAGTGTTCAAACTTTACACGAGATAGAGGCTTGGTCAACACATCAACAACCTGTTCATCTGTGCTAACATATTGGAGCTTTATGGCTCCTCTCTGCACCATATCACAGATGTAATGATATCAGATCTCTATGTGTTTTGACTTGTCATGGAACACATGGTTCTCTGTCATATTTATGCAGCTCTGGTTATCACATAGGATCATGGTTGCTTCCATCTCTAGATCGAATAGACCTGTCAACAACTTTCGAATCCATATGGCTTCACAACTAGCAGAACATGAAACAATCTATTATGCTTCTGCCATGTTGAGAGAAATGTTTTATTTCTTCCTACTCTGCCATGAGATCATGGCTGACCCCATAATGAAACAACATCCTGAAGTGTTCTTTCTAGCAGAGACACTTCCAGCCCAATCTGAATCAGTATAACCACTCACTCTAAAGTCATGATCTCCATTATAACTGAGACCACAATCTAATGTACCCTTAAGGTACCTCATCACATGTTTTGCAACAACTAGGTGAATATGTCTGGGTTCAACCAGAAACTGACTCAAGGTGTTCATAGCAAAACAAATATCTGGCCTAGTGTTCTTCGGATACATCAACGATCCAATGATCTGTCTGTACAACGTAGCATCAATCAATTCTGATGAAGTTTCAAATGAGAGCTTCAACTTTGTTTCCATGGGTGTATTCATGGATTTTCACTCCAACATATCAAATATCTTCAGTATTTCAACTGCATACTTCCCTTGGTTAAGGAAGATCCTCTCTGGGATTTTCCAGACCTCAAGACCTAAGAAATAGCGCATTAGGCCAAGGTCTTTCATCTCAAATTATGCAGCGATCTTCTTATTACATTCAGTCATGAGATTTTCTTCTCTAGTTATGAATAAGTCATCCACATACACCAATAATATAACATGCTCAGCATTCATAACCTTGAAGTAAATTTTAGAATCAACTTTACCCTTGGTAAAGCCCAAGTTTGTCAAAAAACTGTCAATTCTTTCATACCAAGCTCTAGGAGATTGCTTCAATCTGTACAGAGCCTTCTTCAACTTACAGACATGAGTCTTGTCGAGCTGCAGATATACCATGTAAATCAACATTTAATTGTCAACCCGGGAAGGTAGACTTAGAGGAACCAGCACAGGAAATGCAGGGCTGAAGAGGGGGTTTAAAGGATGCCAAACTACTCTCTGGACTGCTAAAAGAAACTTGCCGAAAGAAGCTACTGTACTGTACTCTGCTCTGCACTACTCGGTACTACTCGGTACTAACCGATACTGTTCTGCATATGCATGTAAAAGATAAACTGAAAACAGCTAAGTTTTGGCTACTTATCACTCCACACAACTCAGCAACCATCCTATGAAACTTTCTATTGCAATCAAAAGAAACTTCTCTATCTCATGAGATATCCAGGCAATCTGAACTAAAGATGAAAT
>JZKD02S0260507.1:121706-143522 GCA_000966675.3 Picea glauca
CAAGAAACAATTGCGTCGTGGATTCACGATCCGCAGAATCCCGAAGTGACGTGGCAAGAGGGACCACGAGACATAGTGGAATCCACGTGGCGTTGGATCGGGATTCGGGGTTCGGCGATTTGGAGAGCAAGGGAAACGCGACAATACACTTGCCGATTTTTCCTKAGAGGGAAATTTYCGAAATCCGATAACATTGACCCGTTGACCATCGGGGATCGGGGTTTTGTTTTGCATGTGAATCATGATCACGCGAACCGCGAATTCCCGAGTCGCGATATCCYGATTTCCGAAGGGTAGATCACCGAAGGAGTTACCGTGGGTGACTCGTGACTCCCGAGGGAAGTTGGAAGAGCTTAGACTCTTCAGACCCGGGGTTGAAGAAGATCCTGGTGGGAGCGGCTTGCTCGTTGAGAGGAAGGTTACACTTCGCTAATGAAGGTATTTGGAGATGTTCCTTTTTAAGGGGGGGGATTAACCCAAAAAAAAATTAAATTACGATAGTGGGTGTGTTACATTTTGACACCTGAAACTGTGATTGTTGGGAACTAAAGTAAAGAAAAGAGAATCTTTGTGCGTAGATCTGCTGCTGTAGTGCGTAGTATTATACTTGTCTTGTGAAGCTCTGTGCTAAGAAAGAAACCTGATCTGAAGAAAAGAGGTAAGATCTTGAAAGAGGTAAATCTTAGTGCTTGTATAGAGTAAGATAAGTGGAAATTTTTGTTTCGAAAGCATGAATCTAGGCATGTTTGATAGATTTTGTCCTAGTCTAAAAGCTAGGGTACAGTTAGAAGAAAGAGTTGATTTGAAAAAAATTGATAGAACTAGAGAAAGATATGTTATTCCCATGCATAGAAAGAATTTTTGGACTAATGAATGGATGCAGGAACCTAGAAAGAATTTTTGCAGATTGCAGGTCCAACACTGTGATCCTAGTACGCAATACAGAAGAAGTTGGGGAACTTACAAGAGAAAGAGAGGATTGACATTATGTTATAACTGTAGAATACCATGACATCTTTCTAAGGAATGCCTTGGTATAGGTCCTATTTGTCTTTATTGTAAAATTGTTGGTCATAAGGTTGAGGATTGTCCAAGGATGATTGCTAAAGTTGAACAAATGAACATGATTAAAGATAATAAGAGCATGTTAGAGGAATAGATAAATTCTAGACTACATTAGTACAGTTGAAAAAAGGAATGAATGATCACAAAGATGTCAGTTTACTAGAAATCATGAAAGTAAAACAACACATATATACAAGAATAAGAGACTTCGACATAGACTATACCTTGGATGAGGAAACACAAGTGAATATTATGCCAGAAAGCACTTGGGAAATTTTGGGAAAACCTACTGTGGTGCCTTCATTGGGAAGAATAGGTTTATTTAAAGGAAAGATGATAACACTGTGTGGAAGAGTTACTAATGTACCTGTTATCATCCATGGAACATTGACAAAAGAAGAATTTGAAGTTATTAGGTTTGTTGAGAACAACTCCCCTTTTCCTATTTTGTTAGGAAATACTTGGATCAAGGAGGATCAGATCAGAAGGAAATCAGAGGAAGAATCCACAGAAAAGAAAAAGAAAGAACGAAGGGATCTCATAGCTAGAAAAGTAGATCGACTGATAGAAGAATGATAAGTTGAGTCGAAGCAACAAAAGACCAGAGAATTAGTTGTCAAGGTTGGAAGAACGCAAGAAGGTTTGAAGGACCTAGCCATGCAAGCATAAATTATATCCACCTAGGAAGTGGTAAGGGGAGGGATATTAAATTCAAACCCCTTGAGAACACATCAACAATGGGAAGTCACTACGATAAGAGAAAACACGAATAAGAATGGAAAGAGAAATCCAGAAACAATTAGAGAGACTCAGATCACAGGAAAGAAGGCAAGGAAGCTCAGTAAGAAGAAGGCTAAGTTGGAAAAGCTACAAGAAGTTTCAGAGAAGACTTCACAGGAAGCAAGTTTGCAGAAGTTGAACCTTGCTGGAACAACAAAACCACGCAGCATGGGACTTTGCCATGGTGAAGCTATATGAGTGTTGGAAGCACCTCGACTATTAGAACGACTTTGAATGGCTAGGAAACACATTTATGGGCGAATAGACCATGTTTGGGACGTTGAGACCATGCCACAATGAACTGATTCACATTGATTGAGGCATTCTTGTCCGTTGGAGGAATCTGTTACGACACTTGCTTATTTAACCCATCAGATGCTACGTCGGGACCACTTTTTTCTACCCGTGATTATCTAAGACAAGAAACAAAGTGATTGTGTGTGTCGAGCTGTGCTATCAGACCTCGCCATCTATTTTTTACCCCGCTATTTGTTCACCTACCCTGATTTATTTGTTCACAGTGAGAATGTCGACCGAGCGCACCGAGCTAGAGAAATGTGTCGAAGAAGTTTTGAAGAAGTTTATGGCTGATAAATATATGTATGAGGGAGTACATGCATTGTCGACCAGGGGACTGTAGGCTTCCCCCTCGACTAGACATTGCTCGAAATGTACTAACCCCATGTCTAAGAAGCAAAGTAAGCATTGCGACGATCTGGCTAATGTGAAGAAGATCCCATCAATCTTACCTGATTACATCCCGCCTTTGGCTGGAAAGGTTAACCGCGATATAATTCCATAGGACTTCGAGTATATATTGATCACCGTGTACATCTTGAAGGGTATACACGTAGAAGGAAACCAGTTGGGACGGATCCCATCATTGAAGAACAGTGATTTTAAACTTGGAGATAGAAAGAACTACGCGATGCTCGCGCCACATAGATATTTGATTAAGACGACTGTGAACAAGCCTCGCATAGTCTCCTAGCTATGGATTAAGGAGATCTCATAGTCCACGATACTGAACATAATGAAGATCCTTAATTTTGGTCGACATCTAGAGGTTAACGCTTGTGTTAAACTCCTCTTGTCGTGATATCATGGAGGACATCTGTGGCTCGCCATGTGCATTATTATGGATCCGACGCTGATCCACCTGATCACAAGACTGAGCATGCAAGGAACTGACCCTCAACAGTTCTACCCAGGGAAGGCTTCAGACCGCTCCCTAGCATAGCGCATTAAGGAGGCCTACAACGAAGTTGATAAAGGAAAGAGAGGCTATAAGGTAGCCTCCATCCAGGATGGCACAATGTGCCTAGCTTGCCAACTTATAGCTGGAAAGCTCGTTAGAAAGAACCACCCCACGCAGGTCACCAGGTTCATGGTGGACCTCACAGGGAAATGTGTGGAGGGGATTCAAATGAATTGGGCGAGCTACCTCATCAACGAGCTCGATAAAGACTATCGTGAAGCGTAGGATCAAGGGTACGAGTTCCATTTCAGCTAGTTGCTTGTGTTGATTGCATTTGTCTCTTGGAAAATGCCGGAAGGAGTTGTCTTCCTAGAGATTGAACCTTTGGAGCCATTGGACGCAAAGTTCTCCACCTTATGGTAGACGAATGCCATGTCAAAGCAGTGGAAATCGAACGTAGTATTCCATGCCTATTATTAGTAGCTGAAGGTTTCCATAAAATATTTTCCATGCATGACACCGCGAACCCTGCACTAGTATAGACCATTAGATAAGTTTCACGCAGATTGAAATTTTATATATATCACTGCATGCAAGGAGGAATTGCAGTTGTATTACAAGCTGATCGACGAAGACATGGAGGAGATCACGAAGGAGTAGTTGACATAGTTCCTTGTACCGGTTGATGATGAAGAACTCTCTGACCTTGATATCATAGGAAGCCCCTTGGTCACTCGAGTTGAGCATGTTGGACAGACGAGTGCAAAGAAGAAGAAGAAAAAGGAGGAATTCCAAGATGTATAGATGAGGAAGACAATGCCTCGAAAGAAAGTGGACTTGGTTTTCCCTCAGGAGGAGGAGGAGACAAAGTAAATCAAGAAGAAGGAGAAAAACAAGGAGAAAGTGAAGCTACACTGCTAAAGGATCCCCCTACCGAGACAAAAACATTGAAGAAGAGGAAGGGTTCTCCGCATAAACCCTCGGAAAGAAAGAATACCCACGCAAGTAAGCCCCAGCTAGAGGCTACGCTCATGGAGGATGACATCGGCCTAGTCTGCAGAGAAATGGAGGATGCGTACGAGGACCTCTTTCAGAGATATGGCACGAAGAAAGAAGAGTTGTATGTACAAGTTGAGAAGGAGATGAAGGAGATACAACGAGTTATTCAAGTTAGTCACACAATACCTACTGCACCCTCCTCGTCGAAGACTGCAGAGTTGGGGGATGAGCCAACCCAAATTCGAATACTAGTAGATGCAATAGAGGCTCGGCTCCAGAAAGTTCAAGAAGAAAAGGAATAGGCTACATAAGCCCTGAAGAAAGAAAAGGAAGAAATCTTGGAGAAACTACGAGTTGTGCGGTACTATGTAACCATGTATGAAAATGAGAAGGATGAGTTCTGGGCGATGCTCAAGGAAGACAAGGTGAAGATATAGAGGGAAAAGGACCATCTGCTCACAGAGAAGACTACAATCAAAGAATTGGTGAGCATAACACTCCACTTTGTGCTAGGCTTGGCACAGGAGGAACATGAGGCAATTGAGGTCCAAGTGATGAAGCTCGCTGAGGTCATCTAGCAGCTTCAAGAAAGGGTAACAGAGTTGGAGACCCAAGATGTTCCAAGCACTCCGCAGGAAGTGCACAATCATAGGGAGGAAGCCGCTAAGAGCGCAGTGGAAAGAATCAGATTCCTTGCCTCAAAATGCAAGCAGCTAAGCAACAAAAGTGTGCAGACCTACGAACGCCTCATGGAAGACCCAGAACTCGAGAAGTTGGAAGTGCAATAATAGGCACTGACAATTCAAGCACAGATGAAGTCACTCACTGTAGTCGAGAGAATGAAGAGATCACAAGAACAACACGCATCCCAATAGTATATTACTTCCATCCAAGATAGAGTGATGGAGGTCACACAGAGGCTACAACCGGTGTAGGACGAAGCCTGCACGGTGTTTGAAGAGATCAAAGGAAAAGGATCGTAGCCAGACCAAGTGGTTGCAACAATGGAACAACGCCTAGAAGGGCATGTTACTGAGAAAGTACTCCAGGAGCTCGCTGATCAAGAAGCTCAGGCAAAGCAGTAGGTCGAAGCAGTTTGAGCTAAGATCGAGGCCTTCGAATCAGCGTTGCCCAGACCTGAGTGACTCGGGACGAGTCACAGGTGAGTGTTGGGGGCCTGTTGGCCCTTGACCAAGTTTTGAGGAAACATTGGTCAGGTTTGACTACTTTTTGGACATCGACAAGTTGGTCAAAGATGGAGCGCCCAGGTGGAGCTGGGATCACGGGATCTCACTTATTTTGTGGACCCAACAAGGGGTTCATTAGGGTTTTTGTATTAGGGTTTTGGGATGTTGGACTATGGGTTTACCCATGATTAGGAATTTTTGTAAGGAATGTAAAATTATAAATAAGAAAGAATTTAATGTAATAAGGGAGACTAGCTAAGTGCAATTAGTTTTGGGTTGCTTAGTGCAACAAACCATGTATGAAAGGCTCTGTGCTTGATAGAGGAGTTGGCTCCATGCCTTGACCTAATTTTGGGAAGGTGGATCTGGTGCACAATGCATATATCACCTTTCTAGTGAGAAGTTGGGCTCTGTGTCTTAGTGCATAGGAGCAGATGAATGTAAGAGATTGAAGCAGAATAATAGAAGAAGAAGCAGTTGGTGGACGTAGCCCCACACTGGGGTGAAGCACGTAAATCTTGTGTTGATGATTTGCTTTGTGTGTTTATGCTTTGAATCTGTTTAGTGCATTGAATTTTATGAATGTTAGATAGATCTATGGATGCTTAGTGATTTATTGGTGAATTCTAGATCTGATTCAATGCTATGTGCTATATGGTTAGAGTGCTTAATCTTTAGTATTACTACGCCCAACTGTACTTAGGGTTGATCTCCAAAGTGAATCAGAATAATATATTAATGAATGTTGTTCCTAAGTACTCTGCGAAGTGTTGTAATCATAGATCTATGTCCCAGCTTGGTTACGGACACCTGAGTCCTGTAAACCCTCGTGCCTCTACCTCGAGTGAGACTTCCTCTACTTCGCAGGTGTTTTTGAAAGGGCCGGTAGTTAGAGTTTTGTTGGTGTGTTGTCAGAGCATTGAACCCTAGGTCTGCCCATGTTGCAACACAGTATAACTACTTACATAAGGTAACATGCAATCAATTACAACACATAGCATAGGTGTTACCGTGGTTCACCCCCTCTTGGGATACATCCACAAATATCTAGCTTCTTATGCTCTTTTATTTAGAATTTTGTAATAGATATTTCCATGTGCACTACAATTCCAATCATACAATCTCAAACAAGGTTCCACAATCCTCTATGAGGCTGACTAGATCGCACCAAGCTCCTCAACATACGATCTAACCCTCAAGATCTAGCTACTCGACTGTCCTACAACTCAACAACTTGCAACAATGGTATCATGTCTTATATTAGTTTCCTTAACTGAATAGGAAAAAACTTAGGAACCTCTTCCTAGACATCTTAGGTACTTATTTATACTAACTTTTATCTTATCATCCATTACAATATCTTACAAAAATCTTAACCATAATGTGGTTGGGCTTTCTTGCATGCACGCCTTGCACACTTTCCTCCTTTGCATGCAACTTTCCCTCTCACATGCTACCTTTCCTGCCAACTGTCTTTTTCCAAATTAAGCTTTCTCTTCCCCAAAATGGGATTTTTCTCAAAATTGGCTTGTGCCCAACATGCCCCCAGCATTAAAATTTGGATTTTATCGAGCCACTTAGCTAGTGTGCATTGCCTTGAGAGCCTCTACTAGGCTATGGAACTTGTATGCAAGTTCCCTTCCTTTTTTCTGGACCTGCGTGGCCTTCTCTGTGAGCACTTCTAATGCTTGCGTTGTGATCTCTTCCGTGATCATTACTGCACACTTTGTCTGTGCTTGCACCATTGTCTTATTCTTCTCCTCCAACTACGTTATCATATGTGCTTCTTTTTGTTGAAGGGGTTCCATTTACACCCGCCTTTCCTGCTTCTATGTCTGCATTGCTTTTAGCTCTACCTATAGCTTCTTCATCTCTTGCATTCCTTTCAGACGCTCTGTAATACTCATTGTATTCTGCCTTTGCTTGAGGTCTTGGATTGTTGCGCTTGATTTTCCTTCTTCCTGGTCGCACTGCTAGACCTGCTCGTCTTCCTCCAGCGCTGTCCAAAGTTGCGTTGCTCTGTCAAACCATCCTGTCGTTGAACAAATTTGTCTTTCCATCACATCAATTTGGCTTGCAACTTCCCGTTTCCTCTACTCCTTCACCTCCTGGGGAGTCGTTGGATTGAGATTTTCTTTTAGCTCCTCGATCTCCTACCTATATTGATTGAGTGCCTATGCGATGAGGTTGATATTTTCCTCGACACTTCTTTCTACTGCTTGCACATTGTCAGGGATGCGATTATACACCATTGTCATTCCCTATTCCATTTTGTTAGTGTGTTCTTTTTCTTCTTTGGTTTTGAGATTGACCTGCTCGACGACCAATTCTAAGGCTTCCTTTCCAGTCTTCGTATGTTGTGATTATGTTTCATCTATTCTTGTGCGTGACTGCACCTCCTACACGACACTGACCTGAAGCATGCATAGTGTCTTAGTCAATATTCTTGCCATTACCAACTCGATCTGTGCAAATTTTGGAAATTTTTGAGCATCGACCATGTCATTGGTTACTACTCTCTCTTTTTACTCTTGGGTTGACCCAGGTTCGTATATGAACAGGTTTCCAACAAAACCCTCTAAAACTATCGACCCTCCTGATAGATTAGAAGGAACACAGCACACAGAATGTACTCTGCAGTATCACCCGAGAGAGTCCTATGGGTGACTGCAATGCTCTGATGCTTTCAGTCTAGGAAAGAGTGGGGATCTAGGATTGAAACTAATCTTCTTAGGCATTGTCCTGGTTGTTATTTCTATTATTCTTAATATTCTTTTATCTGTTAAATATATGCATGCATTCTAACAGATCTAACCTATAACAGATCTCACAGATTTATCCATTCATCCATTCATATTCTAACTACTTATAGAAGGTAACATGAAATCAATCACAAAACAGAACACAGGTGTTACTGTGGTTCACCCCCTCCTGTTCTACGTCCACAAAGATTTGGCTTCTTATGTTCTTTTATTTAGAATTATGTAATAGATGGCGCCATGCGCACTACAATTTTGATCATAAAATATCAAACCAGGTTCCACAATCCTTTATGAGTCTAACTAGATTGCACCAGAATCCTCAAATTATGATCTAACCCTCAAGATATAGCTACTTGACTCTCCTACAACTCAACAACTTACACAATTGGTATAAGGTCTTATAATAGTTTCCTTAACTGAACAAAACAAAACTTATGACCCTCTACCTAGACCTCCTAGGTGCTTATTTATACTAAATTTTAGCTTATCAACCATTACAATCTCTTACAAAAAACCTAACCCTAATGTGGTTATCCTTTCTACAATGCATTCCTTGCACACTTTCCTCCTTTGCGTGCAACTTTCCCTCATACATGCTTCCTTTCCTGCGAGCTGTCTTTTTCCAAATTAAGCTTTATCTTCCAAAAAATGGGATTTTCCTCAAAATTGGCCTGTGCCCAACAAGCCCCAAACAGTTACTTGTGGCTCACCCCGAGCCACTTAGCTAGTTTTTTCTGCCTCGACAACCTCTGCTAGGCTATGGAACTTTTCTGCAAGTTCCCCTCCTTTTTCCTAGACATGCGTGGCCTTCTCCGTGAGCGCTTCTAATTCTTGTGCTGTGATATCCTCCCGAATCATTATTGTGCACTCTTTCTGTGCTTGTACCATGTTCTTCTTCTCCTCCTCCAACTACATGATCGTATGCATTTCTTTCTCTTGAAGGGGTTCCATCTACGTTTTCCTTTCCTTCTTCTGTGTATGTGTTGCTTTTATCTCTGTCTGCAGCTTCTTCATCTCTTGCATTCCTTTCAGACGCTCTGTGATACTCATTGTCTTCTACCTCTACTTGAGGTCTTGGATTGTTGCACTTAATTTTCCTTCTTCCTGGTCCCACTACTGGACCTGCTCGTTGTCCTCCAACGCTGTCCAAAGCTGCGCTACTCTGTCAAACCATCCTATTGTTGTGTTGATTTGTCTTTCCATCTCATTGTTTTGGTTTGCAACTTCCTATTTCCTCTGCTCCACCTCTAGGGGATTCGTTGGATTGAGATTTTCTTTTATCTCCTCAATCTCTCAGCTGTACTGATTGAGTGCCTATGTGATGAGGTTGATATTTTCCTCGACACTTCTTTCTACTGCTTGCATGCTTTCATGGATGCAGTTATACACCACTGTCAGTCCCTGTTCCATTTTATTTGCATGTTATTTTTTTTCTTTGGTTTCGAGATTGACTTTATCGAATACCAATTCTAAGGCTTCCTTTCCATTCTTCATATGCTGTAATTCTATCGCATCTATTCTTGCACACGACTGCACCTCCTATGCAACACTGACCTAAAGCCTGTATAGTTCATTAATCAATATTCTTTCCATTACCAACTCTATCTGCGCAAATTCTTGGAATTTTCCAGCGTTGACCACGTCATGGTCTGAGTACTTCAAATTTTCCAAGCAACCCAAAAGTTTTGGCATGGCTTGCACTCCCTCTAGAATGTGTGGTAATACAATGGTTGCGTCAGGATTCTTGTGCGAGGACCGCACCATGGGATGTTTTCCCTTTCATCTGACTGACACGCTAGAGGTCCCAACGTCCTCCTATCCTTGCTTTGCGCTGGACTCAGGATGCCCAGTCAGATATTCAACTAAACCTTCTTGTTGTTGTGTAGACCCTACTTTAGGATGTGGTCTTGGCACTGCAACCTCTGTGTGCACGCCAACTTTTCCATTTGTTCTTTGGGCTACTTCAGCCCTCACAGGTTGTTGTAGGTTGCCTGCGTCGTCTATTTTGTGGCCCTGTGCACCATCATGCAAATTGATTTCCATGGCAGTTGTTGTTGGGGCTTGTGTTTCTTCCTCCACTGGTGTAGGGCTTCTTGGTTTGACTTGTGGTGAGGGAATCACTTCAACATCAAAAAATTCCTCTCTCTGTGTGGTTTCCTGTTTGGCCTCCGCAGTTTCATGAAGCATTCAAACACTTCTATGGGTTTTACTCGTTGTTTGGATTGGTGCACCAATATTTGGTGGTGCCATCGTGGGTATTTCTCACTTCTCGCTGAAGGCGCTCCAAATGGTTCACACTATGCACTTGTCTATACGCTTCGGCTCTGCATGCTCTCTATCACTGCAAGTTTACAATTTCACAATAAGTTGTAATATGCCCTTGTTTCATATTTATATAGAGTGTGTCATCAATGATGTGAAACTTCTCGGAGAAGCTTCCTTGGCTGCAATTAATGTAATAATGCTTTATGAGTACGTTCCATTTAATTTTCATAAATGCTGTGAGTTTGCACCTTTTTGCCGCAACCGTCATTTTTTCACTTTTCAGATCGTTTGTCCTTTTTCCCGTGCGTTAAAATTTTTTAAGTGCATCGTGTATATTTGAGGTAACATTCCCTTATTTCGTAGTGTGTCGCCCATATGTTGTGCATGGAAAGTTTTCTTTTCATCACACCTAGTCCACTTCTGCTGTGTGCTGTATTTCCCAATATTTTTGTATTTTCTATCTTTTGTATTTTTTTATTTCTTTTTCTTTCTTTTTGTCCTTTTGATTTATTTTTCTCATTTTTCTCTCTTAACTTCTACTATAGTACACTATTTACATGTTTAAGTGCTAGGAGGTAGACTGTCCCTGTATAGTTTCAGTCGGCTCCCATTGATTAGTCCTTTTAGTTTCGTACCTCCGAAGTCTTTTAACTGTCATATCCCCCATCTGTGACAGTATTCACTTCATATGGCCCCAACCAATGCATTATGAATTGACCCGGATGATGAAAACTTTTATTGTCATAAAGCAAGACTAGGTCTCCCTCCTTGAGACTCTTCCTCTTGATATGTTTATCATGCAAGATTTGTCTCTTTCTTTTTGTACTTCTTGGTGAAATCATACCAGAATCCTATCCTCTTCCATGTCCATTAGTTTATTGATTCTTTCCTTTACTTCGCCTCCTTCTATCATGTTGGTGATTGCTGCTATGCGCAGAATGGGTACCAGAAGTTCTAATGGTACTACTGCTTCCTACCCATACACCAATCTGAATGGTGTCTGGCTTTTCAGCTTCTTACATGTAGTCCTGTATGCCCACAATACTGTTGGTATCTTCAAATCCCAATCATCCCTGTTGACATTGAAGATCTTTGTCAGAGAATTCTCCAAGATCTATAACATCCCTCTCTTGCGAGCACATGTTATTCACTTATTCTTTGAGGACACTTGCATGAAAGTGATCCAGTTATAGTACATGGTTATTTGTTTCTCTTATGGATTCTTATGATGATGTTGATGGATTATGATTTTATGTTATTTGTTATATGCGTATAGACAGATGCTATTGATGAGTTTCCCTGAGTGTGCAGGAAACTTGACAGATTGTGGATGCCGAGGGCATCAATGGACCTCCTTGGACTCCAGATTGAGTTAGGGAGTGGATTGTATTGGTTTGAGTATTTCATTTATGAATATGTGACATATGATCAATTATAGTATGAATTTGTATATGGATCATTGACAGTGCTTCATTGATGGATGTAGGCTGACGAATTCTTGCTAATATGACTCACATAAGGAGTAAAGGGGCCATGCACATAGACCAGATATTGAAGGAGAGGTGTGATAGAGTCCCTGTCACAACCTACTAGCACTCACGTCGTGGATCGAATTGTAGGTTAATGACTACCTAGTTCGACATGTCCACGATGTCGTAAGGGTAGAATGAGATAGTCGCTCATGAATATTTCTAAGGGGCGCACAATAAGGCATGGTTCTTATTCCTTAGAAGCCCTTAGTCACTCGTAAGGTCGCTTGAATGGAGTGCTCACTCTAAGGGTTGGAAAACTACCAAAACCAGTAAAAGGTGAGTGGCACCCTTGGAGCACGAAGTGTGTCTTGAAGGGCATGTCGCGGAAGTAACACTTGAGTCAATAAATCTAGGTGGCCTAGAAAACTTTGGGTGAATAATTAAATCTTGTAAAATCTTAAGCGTTTTTGGATTTAATTAATTAAGGGATGAAATGATTACTTATAAATCCCCAAATTAAAGTCTAAGCCTAAGTCTAAGTTAGTAAGAAGACTAAAACTAAATTATAAATTAAATAATGAGGGGATTAAGTAAATCAATTTAAGAAATTAAGAAAAATAAAATAAACCTAAAGATTGATTTAATACACATATGTGCAAGAAAATACCAAATTGAAATTTAAGGTAAGAATGGAATAAAGCTGAAAGAATGTGTATGCATAGAAATATATCTAGAGTATAGTTAACACTAGTCTAACTAGGAGAAGAATCGTATTTTAACTCAACTCAGATTTAGTAAGGCGTCAATCATTAATTGGAAATAAGGGGAATATAGAGACAACTAGGAGTGATTTAAGGAGCGATTTTAGGAAGGGTGAGGTAAATTGACTTTTATTAAAATAAATTGTGGAATTACTTGTGCAACTTGGGGGAGAGGATGACAAGTGTAAGGGGGAAATAATTCTAAATTATTTAATTAAAAAGAAAATTAATTGTGCAAGTGGGGATGTGTCATTGAGAAAATTCTATAAAACTAATGGTCTAGATGAGAAATGTATCACACTAGTTATGGGTAAATTTATGTTGTAGAATTTTTGCCTGGTTTTATTTGTAAGAGTTGGAATACCCATCTTGAGAGAGAGTGGTGGCTCTACCTTGCGAGGCAAGCTGGGAGCTAGAGTATTTCTAGTTGTGTGTGTGTATGGCCCCTTTGTGTTTTGAGGGATAAGGGGGAAGAAGACCACCCCTAGCATTGGCTCGTAGGTATCGATGAAGTCTCAACAATTAACAAGAGGGAGGTCGAAAGAAAAACCAGTTGACAAAGATCATCTCCAGGCCCATCTTTGTCGTCGATTACAGTATTTTATGGTATTTGTAATTGCATTGGTTTTTATTTTATGATTAAGTTTTTATAATTGTTGTAGATTGTGTTGAATCTTGAATTGTATAGACCAACTCCTTGAGGGATTTATTAGATATGAAAGGGAATTTGTATAATCGAGATTTTTTGTTGCGTAACTGTGTTGAAAGGTTTAAGATCGAGCCTGCACGGGTGTAGACGGATTGGCAAGTGCCGTGTAAATGGAAGGAAATTTGTAAAATGAAGTCTCATGTTCGATTCTCACCCGGATTTACTCGTGCACCATTCTTGCGGGCTAGTTGGTTGCACCTGGGGTTATAGTGGTAGTCGACAGGGATCGACCCCATGTCACGCGAGTATGAGAACCGGGAGTTGCCGATTCCCCCAGTTAAAAAAAAAAAGGTTTAAGATTGAATTTACAAGCCCTTGATGGTTAGAGTGTAACCTAGAGGTAAATTTTTATAACTATTTCCATGGAAATTTTCGAGCACAATATGTTGAAATTCCCTTGTTATTTTCCTTCCATTATTACAAATCTATCAAGATTTTATCCGGTTCACTACTGTTCGGGTTACCCATTATAATTGTGAGAATTTGACTCATTGATTCATTTTCCTTTTGTATTGAGTTATAGAGGTCGGATGTATTTTAATTATTGGTAATTATGTCGAAAGGCATATACCTATTGGCAATGGGCACAATTAATCATCTTTTGATCTAAAATTCTAATTTTATGGCTAACAATTAAAGATGCTAGAATATTCTTAGTCGTCCTCCCAAATCAATGAATGTGATTTACTCTTCATAATCTCCTTGTATTTTTGAATGCATCCGTTAACTTGTTTACTTTTTAACATTTACCTAATCATATTAAGAAATTACTATAGCACTATATGATTGCCATGTTTAAATGATTAACGTTTAACATTACCACGTTTGGATTATTAACCACGAATTTGCTCACCTGTCCTTGCGTTTTCCTCAGGTGTTTTAGCGATCTGTGCGTTTCATATGCCTTTCGGCGTTCATCAGTCACAATTATGTGATTGTGATGGTGCTATATAAAAACAGATTACAAGTTCTTGGTCGCTGCAATGAGATGCTTTTCAAAATTTACATTTTACGTCATTTGTTTAACCCTTGCCAATGAATTGCAGTTCCACTCTTATCCCTTGCGTTTGGTAGAAACCAATGGAGGGAAATTTTCGTGACATCTCTAATCTAGGCTTGAGTCGATGATTTTTGTGTGGGTTCCATTATATATATGGCAGGAACCCGATTGGGCGCTCGACGATCACTGTATAATGTTGTTGTCCAGGATAATATTTCCTTGTAGAGCCATGTATTGACTTCTTCCTTGAATTCTCAACCCTTAGAGATCTCCACGTGGCTAAGTTTTATATTCTGGGAGTGAGGTTGGGGCTTCACACTTCCCCGCCTTTAGAATCTTTTGATTATCGTCTTTATGAATTGTTGTCAAGGAATTGTAAACCTGACATTCAAAATCCCTTCGTTGCCTTTAGAAATCAACTCCAACTATCCGGATATGGATGCCATCAGTCCAAGCTTGACCTTTAATGAATTACCTGTCGATGGTAGTATTGTTCTAGAGAACTGTCCTCCCTTGAAACTTAACAATTATCTCACCCCTTTCACTGCGACAGATGTTTGGAGTTTGAATTCTTTGAAGGGGACTAAGAGTTCTAATCCAAAGTTCACCCCTTCCCTTCTTCCAGTGATTAATTAAGCTTTGGTCCACCTTAGAACTGATTTAATTTTTTCATCTCCTTTTATTGAATGATCTTTGGAAAGCAATAGATGAAACCCTTTTCCCTAAAACTAGTGGAGGATTTCCTTAGGAACATTTAACTGATAGTAGTATATTTCATTTACTAGGTTTTAATATTGATGGAATTGAATATGTACACCATTCTATTCTATAATATGATTAATACTTTATCACGTTGCCTTTATTTAAGATGCATAAACTAAGATCTGAACAAGGACTGTCATTGAGGTGAGCTTAGAATATTATCCATAGTTGAATAATCGATCCTTAAGGGCGTTAATACATGATATTTTATTATCATGATTCTCTTTTTCACTAACATCATACACAGAGATTTGTGTAATAACTCCTCCCATTGTGTATATGGATTTAGATGATCATCGACTTATCCTTGCATGTATTAAGGTTGGGATATCACAAGCTTGTATGGATTGAAATCTAATAATGCCTTCCGAAGGAGGATATTTATATTCTTTTAGTTATCATTTAAACCTTGAGAATATTTTTTTATAATAAGTAAACTTTTCATTAATATAATCATTAGATATAAAATAATTATATGAATATAAGAGAAAGTCTTTAGTTATGGTTCTCGCTAATTATAATTTTAGGATCTTGAGATTTCATGGGTAAGTAAATTAATCTGATTATATTTTGTCGATATACTAGAATTGGTGATCACTCTTGCACCATGAATTAATGTTGATGTAGGATCAGTTATGAATTTGCTTACTCTTGCATCATGAAAATAAAGTTGATGATTAATCTTGCATCATGAAATTAATGATGATGTATGATGAGTTATGTAATTGGCTTACTCTTGCACCATGATGATCATAATGTCGATGTATAATTGATTGAGTAATTAGATTCCATTGTGTCGCTAAATAATGTTGATGTATGACTGTTTTAGTAACTAGATTACTCTTGTGCCATTAATTATGTTGATGTATGATTGTTTTAGAAATTAGTTTACTCATGTGCCATTAAATAAGTTGATGTATGATTGTTTAATTAGTTAGATTACTCTTGCGCGATGTAATAATGTTGATGTATGACCGATAATATAGACTGGAGTTATGATTTTTGATTGATTAAGGGATTTAGATACCTCCTTGTTCCTTAGAACAATCGCCAGCCCTGAGACCTTAAGTGGTGAAAATCAATCGGATGAATCCTAGGCTTGAGAGTTTTTTATGTGTCCTGGAGGTTCTAACCATGCACAATAGGTTGGGAGGGTAGTTCTTTAAATGTTCAATGACATGGTTGATCAATTGTATGTATTTCACTTCAGTTGATCATGATGCGCTGAATTGTGTCGCAATTGATTATGTTAACACGTTGATTATGCATTGTTATTTTTTATGATGGTGTATAGATTGTGTCACTATTTATTATGTTAACTCTTTGATTTTGTGTTGTTATTAATTTTTATGATGTGTTGCTTTTAGTTATGTTGATGTTGGGATTGTTTCATTATTAGTTACGATGATGTGTCGCTTGCAATGCTATCAATTATGTGTGACGATTATATTATCCTAATGCACTTTATTTTTTTATTTGTTTACCTATTGTACATCGTTTTGTTGGATGTAATAGCGGGGTCGTTACATATGGTATCAGAGCGGGTTCAACCATGCGACTTGGGATCATTACACCTTCCATTATATTAAACATTTGATTAATAACTTATCGCTAATTAAAATTTAAAATTTTTCCATGCAGGTAATCATGGTTAGAGGACGTCATGGAGGTAGACGAAATGGTGCTAGGGGAAAAGGTGCAACGCCTCTAGTCATATCCACGCCAGAAGGGTCTAACCCTCAAGGAGAAGAACAAGTCATTGGACAGGAGCAGATTGTTGTGGGGGATGTGGTTGGTTTGATGAGGTCCTTTCAGAGGATGTCAGAAGCCTTGATAAATTGACTATATAGAGATGAGGCTAGGGTGCCTGCACCCAACAAGGGTTCACAATGCGCTCCAGTTGGCAGTGGTAGAATTCACAAAGAACTCAAGAAGGTTAAGTTTCCTGAGTTCATGGGTGCCACGGATGGCTCAACCATCGAGGCATGGTTTGAGAACATGGAGATGTGCTTCACACTTCACAACTACACCTCCAACATGAAAGTCCATATGGAAGTATTTTAGCTAAAGGGGAGCGCTCTTATATGGTGGAAGACGCTTCTACCTCAATTAAACATGGATGTCGAAGACATTTCATGGGAATTGTTCGAGGAACGGTTCCAAGAGAGGTATTTCTAGATGAATTCATTAAGAGTCATCTCAATGAGTTCAATGCCTTATGACAGGGTGGTCATACGGTGCTCGATTATGAGGCCTGATTCATGGATCTTCTTAGGTATGCTCCACACCTAAACAAAGAGAAGCTAAAGTTCAATAAGATTGTGTTTGGAATTAACTTCAACATTCGTGCGAAGGTGAGGATCCTAATTCCTTAGATGTTGCACGATGTAGTCCAGAAGGCCCTCATAACTGAGGAAGATCTGACTGGGGTCAGGGTAGGACTTCTGTAATATCGACTGGAAAAATGACCTCAAGTGCACAACAACATCAAACACCAGCTAGACATACATCGGGATATCGAGATACTTCGAGAGGATCAATGTTCATGACACCATGATGACCGACTCCTCAGCAGAGGACTCCCTACAAAGGACCACAACATCAACAATAATGTCGCTCGTGGAGAAACAGTTTAGGTTTGTTCATCAAAATAGACCAGGATTTTAGGCTGGTAATCCAACAACCTATACTTTGGGGACTAGGACTATTGGACCGAAGACTTGTTGGTAATCCATTACAGTCTCGTTGGAAATGTGGAGAGCGACATTACCAGCGATATTGTCCAGTTGAGAAGGCCAGAGTGACTGGATCAATAGGAAACACTACGGTTGGAGATTTGGGCAAGGCCCACAAGATTCATGCAGCGATGAATAACCGCCAAGCCGAGCACCAGTCCACTGTACTCTAGACGTCAGGTACAATAGTCGACCAAACTTTTAGTATTTTTATAGATCCTGGTGCTACAAAGAGCTTTATTTCTACTGCGGCGCTGAAAATATTTAAGGTAAAGGCAATTGAACAAGACGAGTTTAGATACATAGAAATGACTTCGGGTGCCAAACAGAAGGGTGGAGGAAAGGTTACAAACTGTTTCATTCACTTGGGATATTTTGTAGCGAAGTCCGACCTATATGTCACGATATTAGGATCATATGACATCGTGATCGGTATGGACTGGTTGGAATCACACGATGCGATACTCAACTGTAAGACAAAATGGTTGAGTTTGAACGATGATGAGGGACAAAGAAGATTGATTGTAGGAAGAAACCAGGGAGTGTCCTTGAGGTTCATTTCTTCACTACAACTTCAAAAGAGAATGCGCAAAGGATGTAAGTTATATGTAATATTAGCACTAAATGAAAGAGGCGAGGTAGAAGGATTGGAAAACCTTCTAGTAGTACAAGAGTTTGCTGATGTATTTCCAAAAGAGTTACCAGGTTTTCCGCTTGAAAATAAGGTTCAAGAAAATTGATTGCAACAGCTGCAAGAACTTCAAGCAACATATATGTACAAAGTGAAATTGGAAATGAAAAGTGTTGTCTAGGAAAGGAAGATGAAAGTTGGCTATGGCATAGAAGAATGGGTCACATACACTTTTATAACCTTGTCAAAGTTAGAAAAAAGGAAGCATTTAGAGAAATTCCTCAGATTACGAAGCCAACCAACACTTTATGCAAGAATTATCGACAAGGAAAGCAAACAAAGACCAGGTTTAAATCAAAAGAATATTCAACGACAAGACCATTGGAAATTTTACATACTGATCTAGTTGGACCAACTACAATAAAGGGTTTAAAAGGTGAGAACTAATTTATGTTATTAGTTGATGATTATACAAGAATGACTACAATTTGATTTCTCAGGAATAAGTCCAAAGTTTTTGAAAACTTCAAGGTCTACATGGAAATGGTTGAAAATGAAATAGATTCAAAAATCAAATGTTTGAGATCTGATAATGGAGGAGAGTTCACTTCAAGGGAATTTATGGACTACTGTTGCAGGCATGGAATAAAAAGGAATTTCTCCATTGCTAGGACACCTCAACATAATGGAGTTGTTGAAAGAAAGAATAGGACAGTACATGAAATGGCTCGAACAATGTTAATGGATTTCAAATTGACATATATATTTTGGACATGTGCAGTGCATACAACAGTTCACATTCAAAACAAATTAATTCTTAGAAAAAACACAGACAAAACTCCCTACGAGCTATGGAAAGGAAGACCAGCAAATGTGAAGCACTTCAGAGTATTTGGAAACAAATGCTACACCAAAAGAGAATATGCCAGAATGGGAAATTTTGACTCTTGTGTGGACCAAGGAGTACTTGTTGGTTACTCAAGTACAAGGAAATCATACAAGTGTTAGAATATGAGGTTGAACAAAATTGTGGAAAGCATCAATGTAACAATTGATGAAACAGGTGGACGCAAATTAAAGGAAGACGTAAATGAATCAATGGAACAACTTTACAAAGAAGAAACAAAATATGAAGAAGAAGTAGAAGGGGAAGATGAAGAGGATCAGATAGAAGTATAAGAGAAAGTTCAACAAGTTCCTCCAAAGACACCTAGCAAACGAGTACAGAAGAATCATCCTTCAGATCATATTATCGGAAACAAAGATGCAAGAGTTGAGAATAGAAGAAGAATCCATTCACCAGAACAAACAAACCTAGCACTCTCATCTACGATTGAACCAAAAAGTTTTGAAGAGGCCAGAAAGGATGAATTTTGGAATAAGGCCATGGATGAAGAATTGGATCAAATAGAGAAGAATGACACTTGGGAATTGGTTCCAAGACCAAAGAATAAGAATGTGATTGGCACAAAGTGGGTATTCATAAATAAATTGAATGAATATGGACAAGTTACAAGGAACAAAGCTAGATTGGTATGTAAAGGATACACCCAGGTTGAAGGAATTGACTTTGAAGAGACATTTTCTCCAATTTCCATAATGGAAGAAATCCGATTGCTCTTAGCTTATGCATGCTCCAAGAATATTAAAGTGTATCAGATGAACGTGGAAATCATCTTTTCTGAATGAGGAACTTGAAGAAGAAGTCTGCATTGAACAACAAGAAGGATTTCAGTTGTCAGAGAACGCAGATTATGAGTGTAAATTGAAGAAGGCCTTGTATGGTAGAAAAAAAGGCTCCTAGAGCATGGTACTCTAGATTAAATAAATATCTACAATAGTTAGGGTTCAGAAAAGGAAGTGAATACATCAACCTCTACATCAAGGTAACTCAAGATATTATTTTATTAATTGAAGTTTATGTTGATGATATTATTTTTGGAAGCAATGATGACAGGTTAAGCCAGAAATTTGCAAAGGATATGCAAAATGAATTTGAAATGTCATTACTCAGAGAACTATCCTTCTTTCTGGTTCTTCAGATACGTCAAAGCAACCAAGGGATTTTTATTTCTCAAACTAAGTATATCATAGAAATGCTAAAGAGGTTCGGAATGGAAGATTGTAAACCAGTTACCAATCCTATGCAAACCAGTTGCACGTTGAGCAAAGATGATGATTAAAATTCTACAGACCAGAAGGAATACATGTCAATGATTGGCAACTTACTATATGTGACAAAATCCAGACCAGATGTAATGCAGGAAGTTGGATAGGTGGCATGATTTCAAGTAGAACCAAAGGAATCACATGTATTAGCAGTGAAGAGGATTTTCATATATCTCAAAGGAATATAAGAGTTTGGATTATGGTATCCAAAAGGAAAGGATCTATCACTTATTTCCTACATAGATGCAGATTGGGCAGGTTGCATTGATGACTAACGAAGCACCAGTGGAGAAACGTTCTACTTGGGTGAGTGTTTAGTATCATGGCTAAGCAAGAAACAATCATTAGTATCCTTATCTGCAACTGAGGTAGAGTATATTGCAACATCAACAATTTGTACACAAGTTCTATGGATGAAAAAAACTATGACATATATACAGGTTGATTATATTTATACTCCAAGACGAATTACATTCCAATCAAGTGTCACTTTCTAAGGGAACGGGTTGCAGAGAAGAACATCAGAGTTGAATATGTGGGCACAAAATAATAAGTGGCATACATCTTTACAAAACTGCTTCCACGGTAAGCCTTTGAGTATATTTTCCAGAGACTTAGAGTAATTTCTACTCCAAAATGAATTCTTTTGAATTCTTATCTTATATATCTCATATGTACACGAGGAAGCACCAACATTTCAGGTTGGGAGATCAGTTTTAGGAAGAGTTCAGTTAGGAGGAGCAGCCCTGGATGAAATATATCTTTTCCATTGAAGACAAAGTGGGAGATATTCACTAGATGCAGAGCACATAGGCATGGTTCCAGGGGGAGAGATGTTTATCAAATGCAGAGCACAGAGGCATGGTTCCAGGGGGAGCGATGGTCACAAGGGGAGCATGAGTGATATGACTTCAGTATTGCATGACATGACTTCAGTGTTTCATCTGAGTGTTTCCATCAATGCCAAAGGGGGAGATTGTTGATTAATTAAGTTGGTTTTCATTGATGTCAACCCTTGAAGAAAGTCCAGTAGACAATTACGGTAGCACAAATATTTGGGTAATGGAACCAAGTTTTTTTGATGGATAATGGTATGTGTTTTGATATATTTGTAGGTAAGCCTATTCTATATGGATAATACATGTCATTCCATTTCCGGTGGTATGTGGAACGTCACATAACTCCTCACGATTACATATTTAAGGCCATGTGAAGTTGGAGAACCCTGATGAGTCATCTAGAAGCCCCAAAAGGTCAAAGTAGTCAAAGTGTTTGTAAAGAAGAAATTATTTAAATAATAAAGTGAAGTGATGAGTGTACT
>JZKD02S0260507.1:200836-230034 GCA_000966675.3 Picea glauca
ACCTCTATGGTAATTATGTGTGGCCCCTTTACTCCATATGTGAGTCTGGTCGACAAGCTATCGTCAGCCTTCATCATCAACAATCATGTCAGAACATGTCCACATCATAGCATCAAATCAATGTAATATCACAGTAAATAAATCAACCCAAATAGCACACTCCTTGACTCAATCCGGAGTCCAAGGGGTTCCATCGATGCCTCTGCATCCTCAAGGTCCAAAACCCTGCACACTCAATACAACCGAGTCAATAGCACCTGTCTATGTCGAAGCAGTAAAACATCATGTCATCTAACATAACGCATCATAATCAAGGATAAATGTTTTAATATCATAGTAGTCTGGATCACTTGAGAGCAAGTGTCCTGAAAGAATAAGTTTTCTTAGTGCGCCAGAGTGGGATGTTACATAATTGATAATATTTTTAGAATATTAAATAAAATAATAATTTAATGAAAAAATTTAATCTCTAAAAATTTCTTATCATAAACATTAAACGATAATTAAATATTTTTTCATAAATATTATTTTATTAATTTTTTTAAAAATGAATAACAATATTCCAAATCCTTATTAGTTCCTGTCGAAGGCGTAGAGGAACTATAACAATCGATAATTCGTTGACTTCATATTAGTTTGTCCTTTGACTAAATGTTTTTGCATAATCTCTATTGTTCGAACTAGAGAACCAAAAACATTATTTTTTATATAATAAAAAAAACCTTATATGTCATGATCTCATTGGATAATAGATTTGAAGTCTTATTGCTAGCTTTGCTATTCCTAATGTTGTAAATGTTAACATATCCAAAGTTTTGATCAGCTACGGTCTTTTTTAATTCTTATAATTTTAATTAAATGTTTAGATATCCAAAGTTTTGAGCATTGAGAGTCATTTTTTTATTAGTTGACTTCATATTAGTTTGTCCTTTGACTATAAATTTTTTGAATAGTCTCTATTGTTCGAACTATTGTTATTATTATTTTTTTTAATTTTTTATTACTATTAGGTACTTAAAGAGACATTTTTATTATTATTACGTACGTAAATAGGCCTGCCACACTGCAATCTTTTTTAAATGTTTACATAGCGCGAGGCCCTTGAACGGTTCTGACAGCCTTAAATGTTTACTAACAGGCCTCACAACCTTAAATGTTTACTTAACAAGTGTGTTACAATACATTTTCCTCCAATTTGTGGATAAAATCTTGTCTGCAGTGAATTTGGGCAATATTGTTCTCCACTGAAATTACTGGTTCACTGGTTGTTCCTTGCTCATTGGTTCATTGGATGTTTCTTATTGTTGTTTGATTCAACTTTGCAAAGTTGAGGTCATCCAGCTGCAGTTCGACCTCTTGGTGCTTTTTCACTAGTTTGTTGTTTTCTTATTTCTCTTGTTTGCTTCAACTTTGCAAGGTTGAAGTCCTACACCCTCAGTTTGACCTATTATTGCACTTTGCAGGGTTGAAATCATGCGCCCTTGTTTGCTTCAACTTTGCAAGGTTGGTTTCCTACATCCGTAATTGGACCTATTGTTGCAGTTTGCAGGGTTGGGATTCTGCATCCGCAATTGGAACTATGCTTCTGTTTTTCCCCATTCACAAGTAAGTTTCAATGCCATGGTTTCATTCCTATTCGTTGCTTCCTGTTTACTATTTACAGTTTGCAAGTAAGAATTTTCAATACTAGGAATGCCTGAGTGGAAATCCTCTTGCAGAACATCCTTATATGTGATTACTGGGACCAGAGAAACATGAGTGTATTATTATCTTATTCTTGTTCTTGAACAAGAAATCTTGTCTCCTTTGAATGTCAATGCTAGACACAGAACCCACCTCTGTCGCAGCCATAGTGATGTATAAAAAAGGAAATTGGATGTTCTCCTCATATTTATATTCCTGAAAAACATACGTTTACTGCATTTTTTTTCAGGTTGTTCCCTTTCAATCACATATGCCCACTTTCATGTCCTAGACATCATAACATAGATCTTTGGAAAATGGAAATCCAAAGGGGTTTGTCAAACGAATTCAAAGTTTTCATTGCGGAGTAAGCATCTACGAGGACCTTGCCATTCCTTCTTTGCAGGTTATGATAGGGAATGATTTTATTCTCTGAGTCAAAAACCACATATAAATGTTGGTTTTATGTTGGACTTTGGGTCTTGCAAAGCATCTTCCACCAACGTTTTCAGATCTGAACCTCGTCTTGTGGAAATGATTCTTTGTAATCTGAATGGACAGTCCACCGATCTGTATCAGACTAATTTTCCCAGTACCCAGTTTTAGAATATCTTCTTCATGTTGTAAGATAATTGAAACCTTAAGAAGTTGCATTGTGTGTTGGTTATGTTCCTGTGGTAAAAGTCTGTAATTCCTAGTTCTTCTACTTATGTTTATCCGACAGACCATCTATAAGGGTTTTCTGAGTGGAAGACATCAACAAGTCGTTTCAGATCTATTTGGTGTTGCTTTGTGAAGAGTGGGGATGCAAATAAATGGTGAATAGGAATGCAAAGTTATATGCAATGGCTACTAAAATGCTTGTAAGATGCACACCTAGAATAAGTTCAAAAACAATATGGAAATGATTCTTTGTAATCTGAATGGGCAGTACACTAATCTGTATCAGACTGAGTTTCCCAGTACCCAGTTTTAGAATATCTTCTTCATGAACTGTGAGATAATTGAAACATATCAGAATATCTTCTTTGTATTGTAAGATAATTGAAACCTTAATAAGTTGTGTTGTGTGTTGGTTTCGTTCCTCTGGTAAAAGTTTGTAATGCCTAGTTCTTCTGATTTTTTTATCCGACAGACCATCTATATGGGTTTTCTGAGTGGAAGACATCAACAATTCATTTCAGATCTGTTTGGTGTTGATTTTTGAAGAGTGGGGATGAAAATAAATGGTGAATATGACTGTAAATATATATACAATGGCCACCCAAACGCTTATAAGATGCACACCTAGAATAAGTTCAAAATTGATATGTCTTAAATACTTGGTCTTTGTGCTGAGAAAATTTATAGTGTTATTTGATTTGCATTATCTCTTCTATATGGTTCAGTGCTCACTATAACTTTGTTTGTTTGTCATATGCTTTAGCAACCACGAGGCATTGAATTTGACACAAAGAAGGTTGAAGGATACATAGCGGAATTGGTATGCAGTTTTGACTTTATAGTTTTCATTTTTCTTTTTTTCCTATTTGCATGTTATCTAAATATAGCTAAGAAACATCTTGAAAATCACAACTTAAAAGATGAATCAAGTAATATACATTGAGTGTTATGAAATAGATACAAACTCCATTGTACATGACAACATCGAGTATTGCATAGAAATGGGATTTTTAGATTAGATGCATTCTCGTATACTATGGGAGATTGCCTCTTCGATGCATTTAAAGTTCTATTGCATTTCTGTTATTCCTCGACTAAGCTGCGCAATGGATTGATAGATCATTTCTTGGCCTATTTTAAAAATGGCGATGTTGAGGCATTAGAGTCGTATCAATAAGAATTGGCATCTGATTTTCTTTGCCAACTGCATGGAATACATGATGTCAGTGCATATTTTTCAAAGATGTGGTTGTCTGCATCTGCAAATCTGCATGCACATGAGAGGGGACTTTGGGGAGATACATTTTGTATACAGTGGTTGTCCAAGTGGCTGAATATATCAATTGGAATTTGGTCATTAACAAGAAAAATAAGATATCTACTATTCGACAAAACTACATCTAGGGATCCATATTGCATCTTGTTCCATGATGTCAATCCTCTGAGTGGTCATTATGAACCACTACTCTATATAAAATTATCCATATGCAATCTTGGAGGACCTAATATTTACTTTTCCCTCATCTGCAAAGACCTTCAATCGCATTGGAAACGAATTATGCATCATATACACTCCCATGGATTTCACATAGTGACAATTGTTGCATCTAGTTGTGGAGATAGTCTGTTCAATGCAATTTGATATTTGATAGAAACAGAATTTGATGTGCACCCACTGCTCCTTTACATTGTGCAATCCTTTTGCAATGCAATTATAGGTGGCATTTAATAGGAGTTTAACTTCTTGCATCAACACCTTTTACTATATATCCTAGAAAGTATGTCGATAATTGGAAGTTGGCAATAATACCTTGTAAACATGGCAATGCCATATGAGAAAGGAAATGTAGAGGGTAGCACATTCTATTTACAATGGATATCTATCATATTCAGAGTAAATATCCAGGTCTGGTCAACCCTATTAGATGGCATTGTCCATTCCTATTGTATTGATTCAAATTACAATCAAACAATTGACATCATATCGTTGAAAATAGATACGCCACACATCCATTATCAACCTTTGATAATAAATACTTCAAGTTCAAGATCCACTGTCCATTCCACCCAAACCGAATCGAATATGCATAAGCATTGCATGCTATCTAATTAGAATGAAACCCATCCCAATTGTCATCAGGTCATACAGAGCTTAAACAAAAAACATAGACTAACTTATCACAACTTGAAAAAGGTCATATATGAGAGAAAACAATACATTGGTACACTTCCTTATAGACCTCTAGGTTGTACAACCAGTCATCATGAGGTGAAAGGGAGCTCAACCAAGAAACATTAACTCACATATCACAACCTAAAAAAAATTATGCGTGCACAACACAATCACATTTTTGCACTTTTTGTTGAACACAAAATTCACATGTCCAATGACAAAGAACATCATTGTTTGCATCATCGAGATAGCAAGGAGGAAATGCTCATAAAAAATGTCGATTCCACCTTCCACATGGCTTGTCAACAAGTGAAACTAGTTTCTAGTGGCAACCATAAGTTAACCTACCACATTTTGAAAAAATAGATACGTGGGAGAAACAGGTGCAACTACATATCCCGCAATAGTCATGATATTGACCAAGAGGAAAAAATTGCATATTGTGGCCTAGAGCTATCACCATGCACTACTAGCAGTGAAAACCAACAAACACTTACTATGCATGCTTGTCTAGGGAGGAGATATGAAAAAAAGATCTATATGGAACAAATTAAAGACACTCCTTCCATTGCATGTGCGATTTGCTAGCAATAGAATTCCACAAAAAACACTAAGTCTTTCACCCCTGACTTGCAAAAATAATACCTCTGCTTGACACTAAATGATAGAACATTTTCTAGTGGCAATATTTGTTTTCTATGCAAACGATCACTTGAAAATGGAAAACTTCCACACTTTGCAACGCCTGACCAAATAATATGTAACACACCACTACCAGATGTAAGTACACTTACATAACTTGAAGAGAGACTTGTGTCTATGCGAATTGTATTTGCACAAATCAAACCCTGGGGCTATAAACAACCCCAAATGGGCTTAACAGGATCAATTATTAATGTTCATGTCGAACTAGATGTTGTGCAAAAAGCCCTGCCACAATTCATTAGCGATACAATGAAAATTGTTGTAGCTCTCAAAAGACGTTTGCAATACAATAATGCATACCAGACGGGTAAAGTGTGTGTGCACGTTGTCATGAAAGCAGTAAAAGAATTATGTTCCAGGGCCCTGTACAAAGCACATAACATATGTATAAATGATAATGGGAACAATGTTCTTGAAGAAGGAAATGATAGCTCTGCAGAGACTTTTGACACTACTAGTGAATTTTATACAAGTGATGAGTCAGAGAATGAAAGACCCACTAAAACATTGATACATGGATTCACTGACTCACAATGCATTCGTGACTTGCAAGATACGATTGTTGAGATTGCACCTTCTGAAGGGAAATGTCCACTTGGAATATCCAAGGTCAAATTTGTTGAGGAAATGAACTTCCCAACACTGTTCTATGTAGATCCACGTCCCATTGACATCATGAAATGATTCAGCTACCAAAAAATAGTTCAATGGGAACTACTACATTCAAGCGGTGACTTCTCCTGTCACATAACAAATTTGTTTTCCAAGACAATGCACATAATAATTGAGCAAGTTCTCTCTTGCATGTGGGTGCGAATAAGAAAAGGCCAGCTACAAGGAAGAAAGTTATTGGCCAAAGATGTCAAGTACAAAGAAAACCTAGAAAAAATCCTAAAATTTGATATTGGATACATAGATTTCAAAAACATTTGCATCTCTCTTGACTACTTGCAACAAAACAATAAACTATATTTGCAATGATCCGACAATTGGGAACCCCAACTTTTTTCATCACATTTACAAGTGCAGAGCATCACTGGGATCTGTTGGTGGCTACGGTGTTTGCATTGTATAGGAATAGGAAAAGGAAAAAACAAACTGATACATTGGAAAATGATGGCATTGAATACCTCATAAGAAAAGACCCAATGACATGTACTTGTTACTATAGACATAGAATAAATTCTTTGAGGCAATTGATATGTCATGATGAAACGTCCTTCGAAAAAATATTGGACTACTATTTTGTGACTGAATTCCAGAATAGAGGGAGTGAGCATGACCATGCACTGTTATGGATAGAGGGTGCACCAGTCTATGGAAATGACAGCAACTCACAGATCGAGCAGTTTTTGGAAAAATAAATAACATGCAACACAAATCATTTGGATCCAGAACTTTCCAAATTTCATAGACATTATCATACAAGAAGCTGTAAAAAATGAAAAAATACACATTGAAGATACAACTTCCCTGTGCCACCAATGAGAACAACAAGAATCATAGAGCCAATTAGTTTAGAGGACAATGTTCTCCTTGAGAAATCTAAATCTTTGTTCACATTTATAGAACAATGAGACTTTGATGACTTAATGAGCTTTGAAGACTTCTTGGCAGAGCTAAATCTAGCATAAGATGAGTACATCCAAGCCATACAATCTACACTTAAACAACCAACAATTTTCCTTAAACGAAAACTTTCACATATTTGGAACAATAGTTTCTCCAACGACATGCCAGTTATGTGGAATGAAAATACATATGCACAGTATGTCCTCAATGCATATGTTGCAACATCGTATTGTACCTCGTACATGACAAAGGTTGACAAATCTATGACAAGTGCATTCAGACGAATACGCAAAGGACATGAAAAAAGTCATATTGATGCTATGAAAATGATATGTACACTTGGAAATACATTACTTAATCTTCAACAAATGTCTACTCAACAAGCAATCCACATTGCACTTTCCCTGCCTCTAAACTGTAGTTCAAGGAAATGTATCTTTATAAACACATCTCCACTTGAGAAACACACATTTGTTCTTAAACCACCGTCTTTGCTACGAAAAGAGCCTGATAATTCACATGACGTGATATGTCACTCTATTATTGATTATTACCTCCAACGTCCATCTCCTATTAATCATATCTTCTTAGCAGATTTCGTATCGCATTACAAAAAAAATGGTATACCCATATCTAAAAGAAAAAAAACAAATGTAATACGCTTTGTCAAATACAACAAACACACTGACTATGAAAACTATTGTAGAGAAAAACTAGTGTTGTACATTCCATTTAATAAAAAAGAAAACACATTAAAACATCACTTCCCTACATGGGAAGATGCATGTATTTCTTATGAGACTACAGTACAAACCAATGAATCTAGATTTACATACAATGTTAATCCAACGTGGGGTGATTTAGAAAGTGCATTTCATGAACTAGAAAACCCTGACAATTTTGACGAGACATTGACAAATCATAAAACAACTAGAACTCTTTGTGAGTCCTATGACTTGCAAGTAGATTTTCCTTGTCCTCGAGCAAACGCCATTGAAAAATGTATCAATCTTGGATTTCAAGTCACAAAACATCCTTTCTTTATTGAAAATAATGAATACTACAGAGTCAGACGACTGTTGAATCGATAACAACAAGCAATTCTAAAGGACATTGCAATTAAAAAATGCTTAAACATGCACACTCATGTGCACTTGTTCCTTACAGGCGGGGCAGGAATAGGTAAGACATTCACAACAAAAGCACTATTCTAAATGCTTATACGAATCTATGATTCAAACAATTCGACTGGCCTTATGAAGCCAAATGGGCTAATAGTTGCATACATAGGAAAATATGCATATAATGCAGGTGGAACAACAGTCCACTCTTCATTTTTAATTCCTTTTAACAAGTCACATTTTCTTCCACTCAGCAAGGAAATGTTAGATACCTTGTCTAAGATTTATGACAAGCTACAACTTGTCTTCATAGATGAGGCATCTTTGATTGGAAGTCACTTCTTATATTCCATTGAAAACCGACTTAGAACCATAAAACATGTGCACACCAAATACTTTGGGGACGTTGACATGATATTTTGTGGGGATCTTTACCAAGCGCAACCCATCCAAGATTCTTTGATATTTGAACAACCTACGGTCAATATGAAAACAGTGACACATGGCTTCTGGAAAGACAATATAAAATTCTTTGAATTACATACTACAATGCGCTAGACAGATGAAACATTTATTGCAATTATGAATAGAATGCAGACAAACAACCAAATATATGATGACTTAGCATATATCAATTCAAGGTGCATGCAACTTGCACCAACAGACCCAACCTTCCCTTACTTGTTCTACATGAATAGGGATGTTGCAATGCATAACATGTACATGTTGTCGCTCATTCCTGGTGATGATATCATCGTCAATTCAATTGACCTCGAAGAAGACAACCATGGAAATGTACCATGTCATCAACATACAACCAGTTTTCCTTTGCAACTTGTCCTGAAATTAGACATGCTAGTTGAAATATATGCCTACAACTACGATTCATAGGATGGCTTGGTGAATGGTGTAGATGGAATACTCAAATCTTATACCAAAACAGAAAAAGTCGATGTCCTCTGGATTAAGTTCCATGAGCCGCATATTGGCCACCGACGGGCAAACAAGTTAGCTTATTTATATAATTCAAACACTGTGTGCGATTAGACACTTATCCTATGAATAACAAAACCAATATCGACATCGGCAAAGATAGGTCCACTGAATATTCGAAAACAGTTTCCAATTAAACTTGCATGTACAGTCCATAGATCACAAGGGATAACACTTGATAGTGTTGTGTTCGACCTTGCTGGAATTCGAATACATGGACTTGTATACACAACATTGTCCCATGTTAGAAGTATAGACTCCTTGTATTTACTAAGCTCTTTTACAAAAGATAACTTCAAATTTAAACATAAGTTTGATATTGAGATGCAACGCCTTGGGACTAGCATAAAATGGCATCTACAATATGATTACCAATCCATACAAACAAACTCATATGTATCAATTCTCTCACTTAAGACGCACAACCTACATGAACATATCGATGATATACATGCACATATCAATGATATACTCAATGAATATAACACAATGCAATCTGATATTCTGTGCCTCCAGGAAACATACATGACAGTATGTATGCAAAACAAGCAATTTCCAAATCACAATTGCATATCAAGTTACATTACACATGGGGTGATGATATTAGTGAAAAAACAAGTAACAATTTTGGAGCATATGCATTTCGAAGAAAAGAATGTTGAGATGGTGTTGGCAAAAGTAATTTTCCATGAACCAGAAATTGCAATATTGAATCTCTATGTTGCTCTGCATGCAACATTGTCCAACATATTGAATTTTCTTTCAAATGCATTAGAGAATTTACATCTGAACGAAACCATTATCATTATACGAGACTTCAATATTGACATGCTACAAAATAATGCCAGAACAAAAGAATTGGAAATCTACATGTGCAGTTACAATCTCCGCTTTCTTTTGGATAAGATAAACCATGTACAAAACACACTTATTGACCATGTATGGTCGAAAGTTATCGTTTCACAATACAACCTCTTTATCTTAGAAACATACTGGTCTGATCATGATACAATTAGTATTGTACTTCAATTATGAAATATACATCAAACATATTACAAAATCATATTTCTATGTCTCAAAGCATATATGGCTAACTTGTTGCACAAAACCAAATTATTCAACTAGAATAATCCAAATTCTTATTTTTTCCTGGTTTGTGATTGATTTTGGACAGAAAAGAAATTCTATATAGACACAGACATGGCTAAAGAAAAAAAAATGGTACATGCTTCTAACATTATCTGTTACTCTATTCCTTTGATTCTAGTTTACTATATGTACATATTCCTTGTTTTTCCCTTACATACCAACATACATTCATGTTCATTGTGTTTTGTACTTTCCTTCATTGAAACAAACAGAAAAACTGGACAAGACAAAGAACTCTTAACCAGAAATGTAGAAGAAGACATACAAAGGTGCATACTTCTACCCATATTCCATATCCAATTGTTTTTCATTTATTCTGTGTATATTTATTCTACTGATTTGCAGCTCTTTTTGTTTTTTTTTCTTAGATATTGCATATCTTCCTATATATTAACTTATCTTCATGTCAATTGTATTTTTTGTGTTGCTACCTTGAAATAAATAAAATTGCATTCCATCTTTTTTACATGTGTTCCTACGTAGCAACTTTTTTTCATGTCCATTGTATTCTCTGCATTGCTACATTGAAAAAAAAAACCAGACTAATTGAACACGAGGATGAATCCTTATGTGCCATAGCTGAGGAAGGTGGAATACAATCTTCCAAAATGTACGCCAACAGTAGTACCAAATCAAATACAATGCATGTGCCTAATGTACATCCATATCAATTATGAACAATATACAATGTGTATGCATATTTGTTTGTTGTGATGTTCAATGTACACATGTTTGTATCATAAAAAGTTTGACAAGTGACATGGGCATGAGTATTCAATCATCGCAAACATCAACACAACTATAAGGCCAAAGGTAAAGATTCATAGATTATTCTCTTTCTATGTTTAAGAAACAAATATCCTCAGTTATTTATTCTACCATGCCATGGTAAATATGTTTATGTCATTTACAACACATTTTTTTTAGTTCCCAAGAACTATCGACAAGTACAAGTGAAACGTCCAACATAGTGCAAGGTCTAGAGACTAAGAGGTATGGTTACAAAACTCTAATATGCATACTTTATCCAAATTGTACATACATTAAAGCTTGTCATATTTGAGAATATGCTTGCATATAAGAATGTTAAGTCATATATTTTGTCTATTTCTTATGGGTTTGAGCAAATGTTTCCAGTTGAAAACACCCTTCAAATTGGAACATGGTTTACATTTGGGCCACCAAAAATACTATTAAAATAAAATAATATGAATAATATTGAAATAAATATAAACAACATATCTTTAAACTTGAACCAGAGTTTTTCGAGGTCCAAGTATATTTCATAGCTGAGAATGTTTTTCCCGTAGTTAATGTGTTTCTATCGCTTGATAATTATCAGACTAAGTGTTGTTGTGTGAGGGATAAAGTTATTTTCTCCCTTTCTTTTCCCTCTTCTATACTTACCCGTTTTTCCCTTTCCTTCTTGCCCTCTATTATCTCTTCCTGGTTCTATACTTAGCCGCATTTATATGATCATGACTTCCCGGGGTGGCAGGATGAAAAATCCTCATATCCATATATATCCTCACATCATGAGTCCGACCAACCACCATTCCTTTCTATACTTATCCAATTTTATGACCGCGGGTTCCCGGGTTGGTGCTAACTAACTCTCATGCCTCGTGTTTCATGATATACATATTGCACCTAAAAATTTCATGATCTACAATTCAACCCTAGACTCCTCGAACTCACAAGCCTCACTCTACCTAGGATGATTCTATCTGACCCCCCCGCCTTTCCATACTTAGTCGATTCCCCAAAGTTTTACGGGTTCACAAAAGCTTCAAAGCATTTTTCACTCCCCTCCATCCCTGCCACCTTTGCCCCTTGCCAATGCACATTAATTATTATTTTACTAGTGACAACTCACCACACAGGTTCAAAAACATTGACATTAATAAGCAGAAAGCTCGAGGACATCTCCCATCAAAAAGAATTAATGGGAGAATATTATGGGATCTGATGATTTTTTTGTGTCGATCTTGAATTGGAAAAAAATGGTGGTTGTGCCATAATATTGTGCATATATTACAACTTGTCATATTTGAGAATATGCTTTCATATGAAAATGTTGAGTCAAACATTTTGTCTATTGTTTATGCATTTGAGCAAAATGTGCGAGCCGAAAACACCCTTCAAATTGGAACATGGTTTACATTTGGGCCACAAAAATACTATTAAAACAAAATAATATGAATAGTATTGAAATAAATATAAACAAATTATCTTTAAACTTGAACCTGATTTTGTCAAACTCCAAGTATATTCCATAGCTGAGAATGTTTTTCACATAGTTAATGTTTATGGCCGCAAGTTCCCAGGTTTGCATTATCGAACTCTCATGGCCCGTGTTCCGTGATATACATCTTGCACCCAAAACTTCTGTGATCTACAATTCAACTCTGGACTCCTCGAAATCGCAAGATTCACTCTACCTACGATGAGTCTGTCTGAGTCTATTTGACCGCCCTGCCTTTCCATACTTAGTCTATTATTCACCTCCTGTTATCACATATTCGTGAGTTCGCGGACTCCCTGGTTCACAAAAGTTTGAAAGCATTTATCACTCTCGTCCATCCCTGCCACCTTCACACACTTCCTAGAGAACATTAATTACGCTTTTATTAGTGAAAAATCACCACACATGTTCAAAAATATTGGCATTAATGATCGAAAAGCTCGAGGACATATCCCATTAAAATGCATTAAAAGAATATTTATGGGAGATTATATTATCATCCTCCAGTATTCATTTTAAATATTATCAGGACACAATTACTGTCACATGTTGCAATACAAACAAATCTTCATCAAAGAATTATCTTTTCTCACAGGCACCCCAGATGCACCCCAGTCGCCTGAACTGACCGATAGTTCAATCTACCAAATCAACCTCCCTATTATCGAATTGGTAGAGGTGAATATTATGGGATCTGAATTTTTTTTTTTTGTGGATATTGAACTGGGAAATTTTTTTATTTATTTTAGTTTTTTTAAGGCATTGTGCCCTGCCTTTCCATACTTAATCGATTCTTCACCTCATGTTGTCACAGATTCGCAGGTTCCCAGGCTCCCAGGTTCACAAAAGTTTCAAAGCATTTTTTACTCCTGTCCATCCCTGCTACCTTCGTGTCCTTCCCAATGCACATTAATCATTATTTTATTAGTGACAAATAACCACATGGATTTGAAAATATTGGCATTAATAAGCGAAAAGGTCGAGGACATCTCCCATTAAAAACACATTAAACCAATATTTACAGGAGATTATATTATCATCCTCCAGCATTCATTTTAAATACTATCAGGAGCAAAAGAATGTTCTCATCACCTTATAGCTGCAGCTCAACAACATTTCTGTGGAGATACGTTAAATATTTTTTAGCGTGAGGACCGGAGTTTTCAATGGTCAAGAGCTTATTACTACTACTCATCCCCTTCTGCCCAAAAGGAAGTTATCTGGATGTATGGAATTGCTCGAGCAGGTTGTGTCCCAATATTTTTTTACTGTAAGGAGTTGGTCACCTGGTGCGTCGAAAATTATATTATGAACCAGTGGATTATCCAATTGCAGGACCATTCCCAAGTCTCCTATCGCCTCAAGTATTTCGAAAGATGTTAATACTTCCTGAGCCAATGATTACTTTCAAGGGAGAGGATTGTATGGAGTTCTTAAAGAAGCATGATAATGGATTGGACCTCTTACCGGAGTTCTTAGAGGACCCAACAATCATCCTTGAGGACATCACCAGATTACAGGTTAGTGCATTCAAAAACCCTCTCCGGGAAATTGCATGGATTTTCACGAGGATAACGAGACAAGAAAGTACAACCAACATCTCTCAGATGATTTTGTATATTTTATATTTTACGGTGAAGGAACAAGCCATCTTCGATTGGGGCAAGTTGATTTCCATTGAAATCTCTTCCCAATTATTGCAATACAAAAGCCAAAAGAAATTTTTTATGTCATCTTATTTAATTTTTGTGATAGTGCATTGCTATCCATTCCCCAGATTATCTTTGTATGAGAAGGTAAACTGCGAATTTGACCCAGTAACCTTCTGGTACCAGACATTATGGAGACACAAGGCCTCCCAACATTTTTATGAAGTCTTTAATGATTTTTTCTTAGTTTTTAAAGGGTTGATATTTGGAAAGTATTTTCCCCAGATCTCTGACCAGGTGAGCGAGTTCCTGGATAGGAAGGGCACACTAGAACAAATGGAGAACTATAATGTTATAAGGTTTTCTGGATCCAAATAAAATCCTTCCTTCCTTCCATGTCACATATCTGATACAATGTTTCTTGTTGAGATAGCAAGGCAATACACCTACTGGTTGCATTTTTTCCATGAAAAGAGAAAAAATCAATTCATGCCTCTACCTTAGAAAGTCGGGGGTTTCATACTCATAAACATGAACAAGATTGAGGAATTCACGGGCCACTTCCACAACCTCAATTTGAAATATGATGAAAAAGTAAAAGGGTTCGACCCTAATGGTATTTTTGTAGAACACTTGTTGGTTGTCGGTTTCAGTAGTTCTTTCATTAACACTATCCTCAATGAAGACGAAGATAATGCCTCAGGCAGTCCTACTTGTGACACCGATGACCTAGAGACAATACTCACCACCAATGATTCGTACAAGCAGAAACGAAAAGGTCTGGGTGAGAAAAATGCCCAATCCTAGATTGCCACACCCAAGACTACAACATCTTGGAGCAATGCTCCAATGGCCTATCCAAGTAAGAAAGTCACACACAGTTCTTCAGGTAGAGGAGGAGATAAATAACCCTCCCTCCAGCAAAATTGAAAGTTCTCATAAACTTCCCGCGAGAAAAAAACGAAAAAAAATTGTGCGGGAAGAGGAGGGACCGAGGGGAGAAAGTGATATCCACAATCTCTGCCTCGAAGATATGGAACTAGAAATTAACATTAGCAATTTTTTCCCCGAAAACGACCAGCTAGAGAGCACTACTCCCCAGAACCCTCAGATGGAAATAATTGGGACCGATTCCTTCGACGAAGAAGAGTCTTTTGCATTTCAAAGCGTTTTTTTTACAGTGAATTGAAAAGATTGGTTATTGAAAAGAGAGATGTAAATAATAAGAAAGGGAAATCTTGTTCAGATATTAACCTACAAAACATTCGCCCTTCCCAGATCTCCCAGATACACCGAGAAACTGGATATTCTCTAGACAACTCTATTAACGGTCTTGAAGCGAAGAACGTCAGCTTAAAGGAGAGAATCAAAGAATTAGAGGGAGCTATAATTCCCCTTCCACTGTTGGATAGTCCTTTAGCAATGATCGAGCCTACCACACCTGCGAAAAAGTTAAAAGGATCAACAAGCCTTCTCACATCAGCGCGAGACTATGTGGAAAGGAATATAAAGAGAAGAATGGAATTAATAACAAAAGCTTGGGAGATGTCAAAGAGTATGGTCTCTTTTGGAACAAGAGCGCATGATTTTCATGAGTATATGCAAGAAGATTTGAAAAACGAGTAAGGTTTCTACCTCGATGCAGTTATACCATTTGGTGTTAAAGTTACCAGTATGACAGAATTGAGAAAAAGAGAGGAGGATCTCCCTTCCCCGGATTGAATAAACCAACTATATGCATGCTAGAAAGAAAAGGTTAAAAACCTGATGGTATCGTTCAATCATGTAGTCAGGCTATATCTAGAAGAGACAAACTATTCAAGAAGCTTACTGAGATAGATCTAGATGGTAGCACCAATGAAGTACAAGACCCAAAATTGATATTCAACTCGTTGTTTTTAACCAAGAAAGCATTTGATGAGCAATTTGAGATCTATAAAGGATTGTCATTTGAAAATTTCTATGGAATTCTTGAATATGGTGAAGATGACGTGAAAAACTGGCTAGTTGATTGTTCGATTAAAAAACAAGCTATTGAAGAAGCATTGAGCAACATCTCTATTGATCTAAGGGACTTGGAAAGTAAAATCTTCAATATAAAAATCCGGCATGAAATCAACGTGGCACCCATGTGGAGCTACATCGAGGAGTGGTTCAAAAAGGTTGTCGAAAAGATTACCAATGAAGGGCAAAGAATGCTTGAGATGTTTCCCATAACCGCTGAGGAAAACCATAAAAGAACATCAACGAGAAAATGACAACGCATGAGATACCATCATAGTAATTTCATACTGATCACATTCTTCTGTCTTTGTCAATGTCTTCATCCAGTTACTCTACCTCTTTAAATAGAAAGGTTTAACCGAGGATTGACAATTTTCTCTTTCTTCTTGCCAGGTCTTGTTGTCTTCCATCACCCACTTTCTTCTTTCTACAAGATTGATTCTTGTATATATTTTCTTTATGGTCCGCAGGAGCCCCAATCCCAGTCATTATGGAAAACACATTTAAATTTCAAAAAATATGTACTGAACTATATATTTTTTTACAAATTCCAAGAGAGCTATTTTGGGAAATAATCTCAACTGTATTTTGTAACCCATTTTATCTGAATATAAAATATTTGAGGTTGTTGTATCATTATCTTTTTTTTGTTGCCCATGTATCACAATGTCAAAGTTCTCTTCTGCATGCCGATCATTTTCTTTTAATTTTTATGTAATCAGATATCATTAGCCCTGCTATGATGGATGTGAGAAAGTGCATCTCCTGGTCCATTCACAAGAATTCTCATTTTACAATAGAATTTAAAAACATCTTCTATTTTCTGTTATATCTATTTTACTTTCATTGAGGCACTTCTCTAAAGGTCCCACACTTTACAAATTTATGGTGTCTTACAATGTTTGACATTGTTTTATTGAATTTTTGTAATCTTAGAAAAATTTTAAATAATTGTTCGTCGATACATATTAGTTAGCATGTTGAGTGCAAATTTATGGTGTTTTTCAATGTTTAGTATTGTTTTTTTGAATTTTGTATTTTTTTAGTAATTAACTCATTTTCCTGTACAACTATTAATAGATGAATTCAACCTCTTTCTACAAGAATTTAAGATGCTCTTTGATCCATAATTAAAAATGCATGATAAGGTTTTTTTTTCCCTTCCCTGTACTTCCATTTAAATAAAATATACTCTATTGCGGCATCTGCAGCTTTCGATCCTTACATTTTACATGTAAGAATAATTTGTGATAAGACATAATTTTGTGGCCGCTACCCCTCTAACAAAGACAACAAATCAGTGGGCATATACAACATGGAAACTTAGGTGTTGACGTCATGTCCTTGTTTAATATTGTGCATATATTACAGATTGTTATATTTGAAAATATGCTTGCATATAAAAATGTTAAGTCATATACTTTTTTGTCTATTTCTTATGGGTTTGAGAAAAATTTGCGAGCCGAAAACACCCTTCAAATTGGAACATGGTTTACATTTGGACCACAAAAATACTATTAAAATAAAATAATATGAATACTATTGAAATAAATATAAACAAATTCTCTTTAAACTTGAACCTGACTTTGTCGAGCTCCAAGTATTTTCCCATAGTTAATGTCTTTCTATCGCTTCATAATTATCAGACTAAATGTTCTTTTCTCCCTCTCTTTTCCCTCTTCTATACTTACATGTTTTTCCCTCTTCTTCTTCCCCTCTATTATCCCTTTCTGGTTCTATACTTAGTCGCATTTCTATGATTGTGGGTTCCCGAGTTGGCGAACTAATAAATCCTTATCTCCGTTTATATCCTCACATCATTAATCCGACCGACTATCGTCCCTTTCCATACTTAGCCAATTTTATGACCACAGGTTCATGGGTTAACGCTATCGAACTCTCATGCCCCGTGTTTCGTGATATACATCTTGCACCCAAAAATTTTGTGATCTACAATTCGACCCCGGACTCCTCGAACTCGCAAGCTTCACTATACCCAGGTTCACAAAATTTCAAACCATTTATCACTCATTTCCATCCCCGCCACATTCCCACCCTTCCCAATGCACATTCATTATTCTTTTATTAGTGACAACTCACCACACAGGTTTGAAAAGATTGGCATTAATAAACAAACAGTAGATGATGTTGTGTGAGGGATAAATTTCTTTTATCCCTTTCTTTTCCCTATTCCATACTTACCTGTTTTTCCCTTTTCTTCTTCCCCTCTATTATCCTTTTCTGGTTCTATACTTAGTCACATTTCTATGATCGCAGGTTCTTGGGTTGGCGGGCTAACAGATCATCGTCTCCATCTATATCCTCACATCACAAGTCCGACCGACCGCCATTCCTTTCCATACTTAGCGAATTTTATGGCCGCGGGTTCTCGGGTTGGCGCTATCGAACTCTCATGCCCCGTGTTCCCGTGATATACATCTTGCACCCAAAACTTCTATGATCTACAATTCCACCCCGAACTCCTCAAACTTGTAAGCTTCACTCTACTCGGGTTCACAAAAGTTTCAAAGCATTTATCGCTCCCTTCCATCCCTGCCACCTTCGCGACCTTCCTAATGCACATTAATTATTCTTTTATTAGTGACAACTCACCACACAGGTTCGAAAAGATTGGCATTAATAAGCGAAAACCTCGAGGACATATCCCATTAAAATGCATTAAACCGCGATTTACAAGAGATTATATTATCAAATATCTTCTTCACATGTTACGTTTCATATTACTTTATGGGAATATTCCATTTCATATTAATTACTTTATTCCTACCATCTGTTTGTGGGTAGATTGTTTTTCAATAATTGTAAATTAAGATATAAGTTATAGTGTATATGTATTCAATGAAATTTCAACATAAGTTTTAATATTTTAAATGTTTTTATCATTTGATTTCTAAAAAACAATTGAACATAACTTTTAATATATATATATTTTTAATTCTCAATTAATTTTACATATTTAAACTTGGATTTGCTTATTGTTAAAGATCTATTCTAATTGGCCTTTACTTACCATATTGTTAATTTTAGTTTTTTTAACAATAATCCTCGTCTCTCCCTATCTTCCAATAATAATCATCATCAATAATTATAAGGTGCCAACTATCATCTACATTTCCAAATCTACTTGGCAGAGACTAAGCTGCCACACAACACTTCTCCATTTAGAAGCAACAACATGATCAAAATCACCATGGATAATGATCCGAAAATGGATAATGGGTATTATCCCAATCTTGGACACTTATTTTAATAAGGTATTTGGACTCGGGTGCTTTTGTATGCATCTATACCAAAACCAATCAACGACTACCCAAAAACTCAATCAATGATTTTTTTTTTTAAGCAACCGATGATTAAAAAAAAAGACCATTTTAACTTTTTAAAATCGAAAAAATATCCAAAATATTGTAACTTTATTTTTCCTTCATCAAAATTAATATATATATATATATATATATATATATATATGCAAAAACTATATTAAAATAGAAAATATATATTATATAAATATAATATTAAATCAATTATTTAATTAAATAATTTATTTTAAAACATTTTATAATTATAACGTAAAAGTTTTCATATTGTTATAATTAAACACAAATATGTGACGCATATGTATTATCATTGTAAATTTATTTTTTAGTGTAGATTTATTATGTGTTAAGAGGGATCAAATTCTTCAAGGTGTAAATATTTCTTCAAGTTTTTACATTTAAAAAAATGTTTGCATCATTTAATCCCTCTTGACACATGATATATTTAAAATTAAAGATGAATTTGTTTTGATTTTTAACCATCCATATCATCCAACAATTGCTTCTTTATCTTTAGAAGACGTTTATTCTTCATTAATGGTTATTATTTTTGAAAGACTACTTAACATAAGTTGTCGTAAGAGATTCCTATGTGTGATTTGTCACTATAGGATTCCTATTGGATTTCCAACAAAGCAATTTCTTTGTAAGCATCTCCAAATTCATTACCACAACATCTCCAAATGATTTTAGTTGCAAACACTCACTATGTAAACATGAGTTTAGATAGCTTTGCCTAAAACTAATTACGCAAAATTAATTCATATTAAACAAAACACCTTAAAAATAGTTTAACCATTAAGAAATTGTTTTAGTTTCAATTATTTAATTCTTTTACTTTCTTTTACTTTATACATATATAGTATATGATTTCTCTTAGTTAGCATATTTTGTCGGATGAGCGAAAATGAAAAGGTTATTACCCAGAGAACCTTTTGGGGATTTGATAAAATAATTAGGGTATAATTTAAATCTTAGGTTTGGATTGATTCATCTATTGTTATCTCGACAAGATAATTCCTATCAATCGTCTATATGCAAAAGCATATGTTTCATAGTTCATTCATTCAGCCAAGTCTCATTATGTCATTTCATTCCCCTTCCTTCAGGGGGTGGGTGGGAGGTAGAAAAGTTGGGTGGGTGAGAGGCCCCTACTATTCTAAGTTGAACCAACATTTCATTTTGTTCCAAGCATGTGAGGAACAAACGAAAACTCCACTCCACATCTCCGACACAATCAACCTTATTTTCATTAGTGCATTTTGATATACATACATCAAAAGAAAAATTAATATTTTATATAAAATTGATATGATAATGTTTTCCTTAAATAAATATTAAAATATTTTATTTATAATCGATATTTAAATATTTTTTATTATTAATATTATTTTTTAAATATTATATATTAATTTTATGTTGATATTACATGTAATATGTTATTGCATGTAATAACATATGTGTTATTACATGTAATATGTTATCATACAAAAAATTATAAATATCCTTTCCAAAAAATTATAAATATCCTTTATAAAAAATATCTTTTTGTTAATATATTCATAAATATAAAATATAAAATATTTGTTTAACCTTCTCAAAAATCAGTTTTATCAAAGCTATGTTATTTAGAATTTATTTAAAAGGAGCCCACCCACTCTACATGAATACTTATTTTGGAAATATTGCAAAAGTAGCCCACCCACTTTACATGAATACTTTATTTTGGAAAAATTGCAAGTTTACTTGATTCCAATCATAAGGGAGAATAATATAATGTAAAGGATGAATGCATTTATTTATGAAAAGTCAATTTTATAATAATTTTATTATATTATTAAATTAGTGACTAGGATTTTTGAATGGGGTGTTAACATGGGAAATTGAGATTGCTCCCACGTGGTTACAAGACGTTGAGGTTGTGGGAAGTAATTCTCTACAATGAAGACTTGGTTTGTGGTGGTTTCATGGGGTATAGGGGATTTTATGGTTTGTCCATGTCATTCGGAAGGTGGTTCCTGGTTTGATGGCCACAAAATGATGGTGGGACGTGAAATCATGGATGAGGATCTAGAGGAGCAGAGCCCCAAATGCTTCTGTTAAAAACAGGAAGATGGTCAGTCAATTTAATTCACTTTGTTTATCTGTTTTTGTAAGTATGAGGAGTGACAGTGACCTCCTCGGTCATTGTTTCTATGTTTTCTTTTATGTTGTTCTTAGGAGAAATAGGCTCTTATGTCAATTTCCAGTTTTTTTGAAGTACTACAAGAATTATTATACCTACCGAAGGCATAGGTATATAGCAATCAATATGTGTTGACTCAGTATTAGTTTCCTTTGGCTTATTTAAATATTAGCAGTTTAACCAAAGTTTTAACAAAAACATTTTCGACAGTTATTAGTTTAAAGCATTTTTCTCATGTTTGATTGGTGGTTCAAATGACCCTGTTATTGCAGAGCCACCCAAATTTTGCACCTCAATCTTATTTTAAAGCATAGGTTTTCCTCGTAATTTTTCCCCAACTAAGTAATGCTGGAAAGTAATGTTGGAAATAAAGTATAGCATTACTTGTAAACAATAAATGTTTGTTTTTCAATGTGATATTTATACTATGTCGTGGTTGTTGTGGCCGTTGTTTGAGTGGTAATGTTGTGGCCGTTTGTTGAGTGGCAATGTGGCGGTCTCTGTATGTATGTTTCATGCAATTTACATCAATATCCTCTATGTTGTCGTGAGCATAGAACCCTAGGAAGCAGTTGTCTCTTCGATTCTAACGGTGTCTTGGATTTCAATGGCGATTGAAGGTTTAATATCTCTTTCAAATCCTTTTGCGTAACTCTACGCCGCCACATCCCAAACAAAAAATACCGGAGGTTGACTAAATCGAGGCCATTGCTAATGAAATAAGAGAGAGCAATTATCAAGTAATTTTGCATTGGATCCAATGAATGGAAGGTTCAGGATTTTTAGGACCTCTCGCTGATACATCTCTCGGTTGAAAAAGAACGTTAATGCTCTCATGTTTCATAATCTCAGTCTCTGGATTTCTAACATCTCTATCCCCCAACATCTGGATATACTCCTCCCTCAGGTTAATCAGTGTCTTTGGTCGAGCAAGCATTGGCATCTGCAGCTTAGTTCTCTCAACCGAAGCAGCGGGGAGCAAGTGGAGAGGACGGATTGGGCTTTACAGATTTATCTTCTTCGCAGTAGGCTTTGTGTTGCTTCCCGACATCACATACCTTACTAGATAATCATGGAGAATGTCCTACGTCTCAATATCTGCATTGTCCATGGCCTACTATGCTCTCATTCTTCCTTTTGTCTCAGAGTCTCCCAGATGGCTGGTAATCAGAAGAAGGGAAGACGAAGCTCTGGACATTCTTAAAAAATGGCTACCTGGAACGCTAAGTGTCTTCCCGTGAACGTTCGAATAAGTCCTGCTTCTACGGAGGGAGCAAGAAATTCATCCCCTCTGGGACCAATTTTTCTCAGACTTGTCCGAACCTTGGAACGAACGATTGGTGTTTTAAATGTTAGGAGGCATTTAGCCAAAAACCAAGGAAGTTGATGCGATGAGAGATTGCATGCATTGTTAGTATTTGAACCCCCACCGTCGGGATCGATAGTGTATCCCTAGTAAATGGCGGAGCTTAATTTCTATGTGGTCAAGCTTACGGAGCCCAAGAATATTACATGCTTGGCATATTTCTGCAAAAAGGATTCATTTTTCTACTTATCGCCTTTCTTCCTCTCTCAATACTATTTGTAAACATCATATTTGTGAAAGGGCTGGAAAATATGCATTGGGTTTGTTACCTAGTCTGTTTGTGAATGCCATATTGAATCCTTTGGCCAGGTTCCTGCAAATGCAAAGTATTGTATGGCTAGAGGTCTACTTTTCTACTATTGTTATTGCATTTCACCTCTTATGGCCAGAGGTCTTCTCTTGTACTATTGTTATTGCATTTCACCTCTTAGCGTGTTGGGTAACAATATACAAGCTAGGATGGGAATTTATTGGTGCATCTGTATCCACCAGTGTCATCTTTTGGGTGAATGTTGGGATACTGGCGCTATATATTGAATTCAGTGGTGTCTGCAAAAATACATGGTTGGGATTCTCCAAGAATTGTATTCATGGGATCAAGCACTTTCTCAAACTTTCAATCCCTTCTTATGTTATGGTCTGATACGGTTTCTTGCTCCACCCTAATTACGATTTATATTTAAGGAATAAAATGATTGTTCATGTTTCCAAAAGTGATGATAAATTATAGTGCAACCCAATATTTGAGTTGTATTTGATCTACTCCACTATGCTCGTTGGTTTCACATGTCACAACTTTCAAACTAGTAGACAAGATACACCACAACTTCACCTCATGTTCAGTAATCTTTATCTTCTTTCATCATGAGTAGAAATTCATCTTTAACTATGGCAACAAAGGAAGAGAAGAAAAACATAATGTAAATGTTCATGCTTTTTTCTGTTGGCTTGTCGTTTAGTAATTGAAAAGGAGTGTTTACATATAATGATCTAAATTTTGATTCCACCAAAAAAACTTCAAGGCTTTTGAGAGTTTCACGTTTTAGTCTTTTATAATATAAGCTGAAAATAAATGTAACACTATAAATCTATGTTGATTCATTACTTAATAAGTACTACTTAAAATATTCATAGTTCCAGAATCTAAACGGAAAATAAATCTAATGCTATAGATCTTTATTGATGTATATACAATTAAGCTCGATATAAAAAAAAAATGAATCAATTTTTTTTGTTGCAGTTCGGATTATTGGCACTTGGCCATATTGACCCTACTTGTAGGTCTATTACCAAATCCAGAGCGTGAAATATCTTCCTTAAACATTTGGTAAGGCTTACACACTCATTTAGGGGTAGATTTCTTTCATTTCTAACTCAAACTTCCTCTGCATTTAAATTTTTCTCTTTTGCAGCGTGAATATCGTGTCTCTATATTACATGATACCCATGGGAATAGGCATAGACACAAGGTGAGTTCATGCAGGTCCCTCTAAGTTAACATTTCTTTTAACAAGTAACCAAACAAGAATTGATATTTCCTTATTTTTCAACTTGAGAGTGTCAAATGATATTGGCACTGGTAGACCAGAGGCCGCAAGATTTTTTGTATGTGTTGTAATGGGTATCACTATTTTTTAGAAAATATGCATCTCAATGACATTGCTCTACATGAGAAATGTATTGGGAAGAATTTTCAGCAATAACAAATATGTGATTCATTATGTATCAACGATAATCTCTATTTTATCAATAACAACTTTAACAGATGGTTTGCACGCAGTTTTCTCAGGTTCAATACTCACACTACAACTTCGTAACAAATTCTTTACAGAAGCAAAGCTCCATCTTCAACTTAAATCTAACCCCTTATTAAAAAAATATCAATTTTCATAAAAGACAATATTAAAATGAAAGTGTGCAATTTTACATACCTAGTTCATGTATACCCGAGTAATATGGTTCACTACTCGGGTCCAAGAGGAAAGAAAGGAGTAATGAATAATATTAATGTAGAGCATTATAACATGCCACAACAATCAATCTGAAAACAACCATTATTGACTCGGTCGCACGCCTATATGTATGTCTCTATAGATCTCTCAGCCTAATTAGTTACAACAATAAGTTGTCAGATACCATCGTTTTTTGTTTGTATGTCTCTATAGAGCTCTCAACCTAATTAGTTACAGCCATAAGTTTTCAGATACCATCGTTTTTTGCTATGCAAATATGTGACACACATCGGTTCTTGTTCTCTTGATTATATGCTCTCCAGTCTCGACCAAGGAAAACGAAGCACCCCCTGCCAGCCTCAACATAGGGGCCTGAGCATTTTTTACTATCCGGTGATGCATGGAGACCATGTGGAGTGGCCAACATGCACGTAAACCAGATGTAAACCAGGTGGAACGACCACTGATACTTGCACGTAAATTCACAAAAAATGATTAATATAGCATATGCCTGGAAAAAAAATTGCTACAACTATTATTTTATTATACCCGCATAACGGCAGGTATACGCTACCATGCAGCCTTGTTTTGAGAAGAAAACTATGACAATTAGTCAATGTTGTGGTCATGGTTTCCTAGGTGGTAGGTCATAGTCGGTGTTGTTTGTAATATGTTTTTCTTTTGTAAGATAATAACTTTAAAACTATTTTGTTAAACCATACTTTGTGACATAAATAAATAACTAAGGAGTAGTATATGGTCTTATGTATTTGACTAAGGTCAGATTTTACATGAAATCACATGACCACAATGTTGTAACCTTAGTGAGGATAGTACGAGATATTGACTTTCTTGTAGATACTATCTAGCTAAAAATGTCTCTTAGGTCGTAGAGTAAGACCTAAAACTGGTTCTGAATGGTTAAGAGCTCGTCTTCCTTGAATGTAATGAAACAATTTAATGGCCCAAGACCTACAGGCATCTGGCAGGAGTGGAAGTCTTACCCCTTACCAAACCACCAATGAGTCATTTCAAGTAGCGTAGTTTTTCTTAAATAACTGATGAGTTATCCTGCATTCCCAGATAGCGACCAATGGTGGTTATCCTCATTTCCAATTGACAATCGAGTTATGGTAAATTTTACCATCTTCAAATAAATAAGAAAAGAAAGAAAAAAATGAAAGGCCATGTCAATATCTATTGCCATCCCTAGGGATTGGACTATCCTCATGATACCTAATTGGGGATGTAAGGAAGGTAGGAGTCTTTTTTGATATATCCTTTTGCACATCCTTTTTATCAAACATGGCATTGTCTAGCCATGTTGTAAAATCTTGTTTTCTTTAAGAGAAGTGGGTCTTTGGATCATCATCACTAATTAAAATTAGAAAATAAAGTTTTATTCCATAGTAAAGTAGAGTAATTATTAATTTTGAAATCTTATCATATGAATATGTTACTATAAACATTTGATTATGTAGGTTTCCACAATTAGTCATAATGTTAGATATTTTTCTGGATAAAATTGTGTATTAGGTTTTGAAGCTTCCAAAGTTTCGAGTGGACACTCCACCCATCATCAAGGACACATGTTTGAAACGAGTGTTGAGGTTTGTATTTAAAGAAAAAAAATGGAAAGTGATCACTAAGGATAGGAGATAGGAAATATGGGTGTTGAGCTCAAATATTAGAAAATAGAAAATTAACTATTGAATATAAATAATGATACAAGAAAATGAATACCATATTAACAATTTTTTTAAATAATGAAGAAAACAAAGTAATTAAGATATATAGATTAATAATATAATAATCATGATTCTTTTAAATTGGATAATGTTGTTAATAAAAGATAATATTAATGATAATAAAGTGAAAGAGTTAAAAATTAAAAATAAAGAAGAAACAAAAGTAATTAAGATAGATTTAAGATAAGATATAAGAGTCAAAAATTTAAGATCAACGTAGATCCATCTTAAATCCAGATCTATCAAGCACCGAGAGGGATCCAATTTCTTAATGTGTAATTTTTATTATTATTTCATTTTTATGTTTTTTTCCTAATTGAGCAAACTTGATTGTGCATGTAATTGTTTTTTATTTGAGCCGACCTATTTTTATTATTGTTATTTTTTTAATTAAGTGGACTTTGATTTCTTTTTAATGTAGCGAAATCTAACATAACCTAACCTAATGCCTCAAAATCTCCCCCATACTAGGTTGTAGAGCACCTCGATACTCTCAATGCAATAAGATATAATTTAATAATGTTGTTAATACAAGATAATAAGAATAATAATAAGGAAACGAAGTAAAATTGAAAACCAAGGTATAAGGTGGTTATAGCGAAATGATGATATTAATGGGAACCAGAAAGATTGTGAGGCTAAGATTAGAGAAATTATTAACCCATGAGATAGGAATAGATCCAACATTAAAACGGTAGATAAGAATAGAATGAATATTAATACAGGAAATTAAGATGAGGGGGCAATAGAGTATTAATAGGTGTTGAAATAAAAAAATTATTACAAGTTGTTCATACTGAACAAGATTTAATAATAATGTTTAATAAAGGATAATAGTAATGATAATAGACTAAAATAACTAAACTGGAAGAGGAAAAGAGAAAACAAAGATGAAAGGAGGCTTCAATGAAATGATGACACTAAAGGGAACAAATAGATTGTGAGGCGAAGAATAGAAGCGAATGGATGAAGAGGAAGGAAACAATCAAGAAAAGAAAACAAAGGCTAATGTTCAAGGTGATGAATGGTGGGATTCTAGGAATGACTAAGTTTGTAACCATCTTCACAATTAAAATTATTAGGATGTTTTTCAATTTCGAGAGCTTCATGAATGAGATGAGAGGAGTAATAAGGGGCTGAGGCGAGAAATTTGTTTTGGTCAAAACGAATGAGGTGTTTGGATTTAAAGGAGTGTTTGACGATAGTTGATTTGGAGATACGATTGTGGGTGGTACCAACTATATGCTCTTTAAAATGGACTTTGAAGGATCTGCCAATTTGATCTATGTAATATTTTCCACAGGAGCAAGGAATTTGGAAAACTCCCTGGCCAAGCATTGGGTCAAATTTATCTTTAGCAGTCCTAAAAAACAATTTAAGGGTTTTACAAGATTTGAATACGGTTTTGATATTCTTCTAAGCCAAGAGTTTTGAGATAATATTGGTGGTGCCTTGGATATAGGGGAGGGTGATGAATAGAAAAACTATATTTGAACCCTGTAAAACCCTTAAACAACTTTTTATGACCACTAAAAAAAAATATGACCCAATGCTTGTCCTAGGAGTTTACCAAATTCCTTGCTCCCATGGAAAATCTTACATAGGTCAAATGGGTAGATCCTTCAAATCTCTTCTTAAAGAGGATATCCCATATAACTCTCACCTTATCATGATCCATTCTTATTTACAATATCCAATTTTCCATTTGTTTGAAAAGTAATTTCTTATAACCAACTGGTAGGAACTTCTCTCTCAACATCAATCCCATCTTATTCCAAGTTCTTATCTTCTCCTTATTCAAGTGCACTCTCTCACACTATACAAAATACCACTAAATATCAGCATGACCCTTCAACTTTGTGAAGGTGAACTATATCTCAATAGGATTTCTCAAGTCCTCACAAGTTCTCCAAGTACAAGTCAGTTTCTCTACAGATATCACACACTTGGTGGTATGCTTCTCTCTGACGTTTTTCTTATAATTGTAATATATCAACCCTACATAAGCTCTACCTATTGCATATTCTTCTACCTCTAGCATAAAATCACTCCAATTTTAATCCTCAAGCCTTCAACATTTTTGCTTCTTCATATTGGACTTTGTATTCCTCGCATCCAGTAGTAATACCTTCAAATATCTTCTATGCTCTTCCTTAAAGTTCTAAATTTCTTCCTTAGAGGCACTCTTCTTGTAGACTAATTCCACCTCTGTTGGTTTCAAATCCTTTCTAACCCAACCCCTACTTTAGTGTGAGCCCAAATTCCTTCTTCAAGCACCCATTTATCCTTCATGCCTTCAATTTTTGGCCTTCTAAATACTTCAATTCCTCAAGTGAAATGATTTACATTCCTTTGTTGTTTCCACATATTCATCTCTTCAACTTCCCATGTGAAATGTTTCATATTATTTTTCTACGTTCCCTTCATTATGTCCTTCTATGTGCCCTTCATTTTGTCCTTCTGAACATATACATTTTTGCACCAAGAATTTCATTTGCATTTACATGCTATCCTATGCAAACTCTTCCTACTCACTCATTAAGCTCACTATCTTCTCACTTTCGTATCTCCATGTGATGGCTAGTAAGAAATCCTTGGGAGGCTCTCACATAGGGATGATTTTAGGGGACAAATTTCTCTCATGGGATAATT
>JZKD02S0260507.1:244158-280849 GCA_000966675.3 Picea glauca
TATATATATATATATATATAAGTTTTTAGAAACTTTATTATATTCATGAACATTGACATCATGAAGTTAACCACCATGTACACATATACATATATATAATTTACTTAGAAAAAACAAGTTCAAAAGTATTTGCATGTATGTTTTCCTAACCTTTTTTTAGACTTGCGTTCAAAACAATTCAAAAAAGATCCATAACCAAATTTGTATTTCAAAAAATAACATCTTCTCGTTTAAAAATAACCTCATATATATATATATATATATATATATATATATATATATATATATATATATATATATATATATATATATATATATATATATATATATAAAAGTTGTCATCTTATAAAAGCAGATATAAAAGTTGTCAACACATAAAGGGAGGCTATATAGACATATGAGGATTGTGAAGAAAAAGATTGAATAGAAAACAAATCCTCACTTTTTTTTCACTTAGACTTTTTTCTTGATTGAAATTAAGGGATTAATTGTACAACCCTTTAATTGAACCTTGGAATATATGTTTAACAATAATATTTCATCTTCTCAAGTTTACACTTTAAGAATTTTAATGTTTTCACTTTTTTTTTATAAATTTTAACATTATTAAAGAAAGATAATAGTGGAAAAATGTGATTTGAAATTCAGGACTTACAACTATCGATTGATGATTATAAATTTGTATCTCAATTCAATATTGCAAATATCTATTTTAATAAGGTTGACAAAATTAGAGGCTCTAATTATATGGAGACATTGGGGGACATTCATTCTAAACATAAAATGAGCCTGGCTATTGAGGTTTTTCTAATATCATTGTTGGCTTATAACTGGAATTTCATAAATTTGGTTTCTATTCCTTCAAAAACTTAGCAGAAACCAAATGCACCTGTGGGAAGTAGAAGAGCCTCCTTTGAAAGTGCATCTTCTTTTTCGTTGAATCCCCAGAAATTATGATTAAATGAAAGCTATTTGAAATAGAGGAATGCTAGATTTATGTCCCTCAATACATGTTCGAGTTTGACATATTGAGCCACGTTTTTCTTTCTAGCCCAGTCTATAACTAATTTTGAATCGCCCATAAGTTACAGCTTCTTGACATCCTTGGCTTTGGTTGTTTCTAGCAAAGTCCAGAGCGCAATGAAATATGCCCTGTTGTTTGAGCCATGGCCTGGAGAATATTTGATATGAATATAATGTTTATGGTTGATAAATAGAACAACCCCCACTCCGCACTTGGGAGGATGTCCTTGGCTTGCACCGTCGAAATAACCCCACAAAATTTCATAATCGAGAGCAGGCATGGAAAGGATGTGTGGTGAATTATGCTTAGGAACTTCCTTGAAAGATTATGCATGGTTGAGCGTAATGGCAGCTATGACTTCCACTGGGAAAAACTTGTCTTTAAAGATTGCTTGGTTCCAAGCCACCATATATTGTTAACCAAAATTCTTGGAAGACCAGAGTATAACTTCACTGAACGATCTAGAATCTATTCTTTTAAGCATTATTCCAGACTCTCTTTTTTCCATGAGGCCTTGGCTTCCAATTTGTCCTTGATTATCTACTTCACCTGAGCTTCATAAGGACAAGAAATGAAAATGTGAGAAATGGACTCTGTATTATTTTTTTTATAGAATACATTGATTAGGGTTGATCCATCCCCTTTTGATTCCACTATCCCAAGTGAGAAGTTTAGAGTTCAAGGCAAGCCATAATGTAATTTTACATTTTAGGGGGGCTTTGAATTTCCACAAAGATATCCACCACCATTTCTTTGGGCCTGAAAATATATCTTCATAACAAACTTTGTAGCCTAACTTGGAAGTAAAGGACCCTCCCTTTGATTTTTTGTACTAGCATAGACAATCTCCTAAGCTTCGTCCAAAGATATAAAAAAAATTCACAAGAGACTAATATGGTTTTTCCATTCCTCTTTTTGGCTTTCAAATAGGTCCAAAAACATAACATCATGCCAGTTGGCTTTGCCTCTAGGTTGCGGAGAGCCTACACTCACATCCTTCAAACTAAATATGTTTTGGTCCCTTAGCTTATGTATAAGAGAATTAGAGAATTTGAAATTTGGACTGGATAATAACCATGGATCTTCTCTTAGGTGAATGTTTCAACTATTGCCAATTTTCCACATAGTCCACTCTCCGACCAGAGGGAATGCCTCCAATAGAGTTTTCCACACAATGGATCCCTTCGAATACTTGTTAGGGACTCGAAACCATTCTGTTATAGACAAGGAGGAGAGATATTTTGAGTTCACGACTCTACACCACAGGGAATCCCCTTGAGTCAACCTCCAAAGATTTATGTCGGCCAAGGCATGGGAAAAGGAGTGGATGGTCTTCAGAACCCAGCCTCCTAATTGTTTAGAAAGGGATAATGTTGACCATTTTGCGAGATGTAATCCTTTTGATTTATGACCATCCCAAAGGTAATGGAAACTTAATTTTTGAATTTTGGAGAGAACCCCCTTGGGAATTGTTGCAACAGAATTCTCATAAACTGGAATTCCTTCTAGGAATGGTTTCAGAAGGACTAGTTTTCCTCGAGGAGAAATAAGTCGGTTGACCCACTACGAGATTTTGGTTTCTATTTTCCGGATCATCCAACCCCAGTCTGCCTTTCTATAACGGTCGGGATTTAAGAAGAAGCCTAAATACTTGAAGCCTTTGTTCAATGATTTTGTACAGGTGGGAATGATGTTCACTAAAGGGACTAGCTCTTCTTCGGGAGAATTTTGGAAGATAATGCTGGATTTGTTAAAGTTGACTTCTATTCTGGTGGCATTGCAAAAAAAATCCAAAGATTTTTTTAGGACCAACAGTTCTCTAATTGATCCTTGAACATAGCAAAAAACACTTTCCACGAATAGTAAATGAGAAATGACTTCTCTCTATTACCTTTAATCCTTTAAAGAAACCATTCAATCTAGTTTCCTTAAACAACTTGCTAAGAACTTCCACAATGATTAGAAAAAGAAAAGGCGACAAAGGGCATACCTGCCTTAAGCCTCTCAACAAAATATTATATAAAAATATAATATTATAATAAAATAATTTGTAATATAAATAATAACCACAAATTAATAATTATTTACAAAATGTTTTAATCGCTGTATTGTTTTAGTTTTTTTAATATTATATAAAAAATATAATATTATAATAAAATAATTTATAATATAAATAACAACTACAAACTAAAAATTATTTACAAAATATTTTAATAGCTATATTTTTTAAGTTTTTTTCTATATTAGAATAAATTAAATGGATATATTATACAAAGCTCTTTCATCTCACATTAACCAATAAGATGTTATGACATAAATTCAAATTGTATATTTTTTTTTTTGAGTTAAAAAGGTGGAACCTGCGATATTAATTTATCGAAGAAATTTTGACAAAATGTACAGTGATATAGGTCTGAGTCACCAAAAATGTTGCCGTTTACCGTAAACCAGCATAGTTTTGAGAACATATAACAGTAGCATGATAAAACAAGAAACAAAATAGCATATGTCATGCCCGGAGGAAACCAGGACAGATGGCTATAGTCCAAATGGACATATAACAGTAGCATGATAAAACTAAGAACCAGAAAAAGCATAGAAGGCCTAGATACCCGGTGACCTGTCGCCCTTGCTTGTCTGCCACGTGGACCCAGCCGGGATGGCAAATGCTTGTGCGCAAAGAGGGCACTTCCGCTTAGCTGGAGCATTGGAGCACGGATCAAGGAGCAGATCCAGACGCTGGCCCATAAGAAGGGCTCTATGCTCCAGGTCTGCCATGTGGCCTCGGAGTTCGAACACCAGAGCCAGATGCTCTGCACAGAGGAGAGAGCCATGCAAACCATTACCCACGTCGTTGAGGGATACATCCCTCAATTCCACGGTTGCTCCAATTCCAGCTTCGAGCTCCATCAGCTCTGCACCATCCACTTCTTCCTTCCTCGCCGAGTTATTGTTGTTCGCGTTCACTTCTGCTCTGGTTTTATCCCGTGTTTCTTCCTCGAACGTTGCCTACATATCATGGCTGGTGGGGCTGTAGTCACCCGGCCAGGGAATTTCCTCAACAATGCACCCGGGGATGTCATTTGCCAAAACAATTTTTGGGCCGCTTCCATCTCGGTGTGTTGCCTCCATGGCTTGGGGCTCTAGGGTGGTCGTCAAGTCCTCCATGAACGGAATTTCTTCCATGTAACAGGTGGGAAATGCGTCCGCAACACCATCCTCCTGCCTGTCTCCAGGCTTAATTGCCGTGGTTTCGCTGCTACATCCGCCTCCTGTCTCCGCAATGATGGCATGCAGAGCCAATTTCTCAGCTCGAGCCTTCTTTTGGAGAATGGAGGTCGCCATCGCTAGAGCACGCTCCAGCTTCTCTTTCCTTTGTCGCTGCGCCTTGTGGGTGTACCAGGCCGAGCCACGGTGAGGCCTACCCCACTTTCTAGTCATAATTGCTAGGGAATAGATGACGATACAGTGAGGGTGCAGCGAGATGGGAGTAAGTTGGGACGAGAAGGATACAGGGTTGCACCAGAGCTCCCAGACGAAGAGGAGAGCCGAAGCAAGAGCAGACCCACTCTGTCCAGGCACATGAAAAAGCAAATTGCCAGGAATTTCCTCAACGAATTGCAGCGAGATGGGAGTGAGTCGGGACGAGAAGGATACAGGGCTACACCAGAGCTCCCATACGAAGAGGAGAGCCGAAGCAAGAACAGACCCACTCTGTCCAGGCACATGAAAAAAAAAATTGCCAAAGGCCGAAGTCACCTGGCCCTCCATAAACCCTGTCATGCTGAGTGCGCTGTGAGCGAGAGTTTTCGCGTGAGGGAGGTGTCCCTCCACCGTATAACTGTTGTTATGGTCGTTTACCATCGTAAATGTCGGTTGGTGGGTGGCGACCATTAACATTTATGCTATGGCTTAGGGCTAAGCCCGGTGTCAATGAATTGTCGCGTGTCACCCCATCCGGGGAATCCAAATTGTATATTAATATGCATAAATTTCTAATTAAATTATGAGTTGTTTATTGATTTATAATGTAGTTGTAAATTATAAAATGATTGAATATATATTTATGTTGAAACTTACATTCTAAATTTTATGGATAAATATAAATAAATCAAATGTAAATTCTAAATAATTTTTATAATACAAAAATATTATCTTTTTTCTATATTAAAATAAATTAAATAGATATATTATACAAAGCTTTTTCATCTCACATTAACCGATAAGATATTGATATGAAATAAATCCAAATTGTATATTAATATGCATAAATTTCTAATTAAATTATGAGTTGTTTATTGATTTATAATTTAGTTATAAATCATAAAATGATTGAATATATATTTATGTTGAAATTTACGGATAAATATAGATAAATTAAATGTAAATTTTAAATAATTTTTATAATATAAAAATATTATCATAATGATGATGATGATGATGATTAACGTTCACTAAGACTTAATTGGTTTATCGGACTTTAAGATGGCAAGTGATTTACTTTTGATTCTTTGGAATTTTGTTTTTGTGCTCGAAAAGCATTAAGAGAAGCTTTCCAAGATCACCATACTTTTGTTGAGTTAATAGGTTAGGAAGGTTGGTAGTGTGATCAATATTTTGAAAATGAAATTTAATATGGGTATAGGCTCGACAATCTAAGAGAAAGTGTTTTTCATCTTCAACCTTCTTAGTGTCACAAAAGTGACACACTCTTTCATCCCATAGCGTTTTAGAAATTGACCAATATAAAAATGATTATATATACATATAAACTTACATTTTAATTTTTTTAAATAAATATAAATAAATCAAATTAAATTCTAAATCATTTTTATTATATATAAATATTATCATAATATAATTTTTAATCGGAAAAAATTAATAAATATTATTTAAAAAAAAATTATGAACGTTTACATTAAAAAAGTCCTATGATAATGCAAAGAGGTTTATAATTCTTTTCTAAATAATTATTTGTCAAAGTAGTTCTTTTAATTGTGAATGATTTGATTATTATCGAATAAAATGGTGACTCAATTTTTGGTTTAAAGTTAAAGTAGAAATACATATTTGAATTTTGTAAAATGGCCAACTTATGTTTAAAACCTTTCTTTCTTGAAATCGAAGTTATGTAGTTGGAAAATGCTATCTTCAATTTTCAGTTAAAATTTTAAAATGGAAGATTGTAAGTCCTATTAGACTATGTTTTAGTAGGAGTTGAGTTGACTAAAGTTATGATTCTCCAAAAGTTGATGTTATGGTATACATTTAATTTGTTGGTAATTTTATTTATTTGATTTGTATTAAATTTGAGATTGATTTTGTTGTTAGTTTAGTTTTAAGGTTTATGTAGCATCTAAAGGGTTGACATTTATGGGTTGACATTTATGGTATATTAAATGTACTTATTAAGTATTTTCATAGAAATTAAAATAAGATGGTTGGAAATACAAATTTCAATTGGGTTGTGATGGAATGATTAAAAGTTGACTTCTAGATATGTGTTTCATCTTAGATATGGTTTGATTGTGAGGTTATGCAAAATTAATGGGTTGTTTCCTGATAATTGAAATTTATACAAAGGAGTAGTGAATGTTAAAATGAGGTAATTTGGATTCACAACAAGAGAGAGATTGGATCTCCTAACAAGGAATTAACTATAGTGTGTTGTGACAACTAAAAAGCGTAATATGGGTGGCTCAAAAACCTATTGCACACAACAAGGTGAATCATGTTGAGCTTCAAGGACATTACCACAAACATTTTGTACAAGAAAATGTGGTGTCTCTTGTTTATTGTAGGACATATGATCAAATTGTTGATGTCTTTATGAAGTCATTGGCAAAGTTGGAGTCTTTTAAGCTTAGGTATATCTGTGGTGTTCAAGATACTATCACTAAGGTGGGTTGCTAAGATAATATCTCTTGATACTCCAAGAAGTTATGTTGAAGGGTGGATGTTGGAATCTATGGATTAATTCAATTATTGGATACTAGTTGGTGTATTTTGGTGTTAGATGGTGGATCGATGGAGTAGTTGACTTATCGATTGAGGGATTTTGATTGGGACAATCAACCTGACTAAATTGGTCTTAACTAGGTCAATTGTAACCAATTGAGCACATAAGAGCAACAAGATGAGCCATGAAATGTAGACTTTCCAACTACTTTAAGGCTACCTTGGGTGATCAAAGTTGTCTAAATCAACCTAACATTAAGAAAAAACATGCTCAAGTATAAATAACTGATCAATTGAATTGATACATATAGAGAAAAATTACCTTTCCCCCATTGTGAACACAACTATGACTAGGTACCTTTTGTATAAGAACAAGTTAAACAACATCGAATACAAGAGGCTTCCTAAAATTGCTTCAAACTCCAACCAAAATCACCTTCGACTCAAGCAGGGATGGCATAAAGATGGACAGTCTTGGCTAAGCCATTGGGGAATAAAGGAAGAGATCATTTTGCAGAATTGTAATGTCCCCGACCGTTACGACTACCAGTGAAGCAGAAAGTGCAGGGTTTTTTTTTTGGGGGGGGGGGCAGAAAGGTAAAGACGACAATAGTTGAACCACACAACTGACGATGAACCCTACGCACGCAGATCAGGCAACAGACAACAATGAATTAACACTAGAACATCGAGGAACTGGGTGAAACAAGTGGAAATCAAGGGCAGATAGAAACGACTACTCGGCCGACACAACATGAAGATGCCTATAGGATAACAGACAACATCCACATTCCGGACACAATGGTCTCGATGACCAATAACTAAAACCTCAAGGGCACACAACCCTATGTAAGAAGGTGTTACAACCCAAACACCAACTACAAATCCATGAACAACGCCCACAACGGGAAGCACAGACTCCAACCATGTTACCATGCCTCTATCCCTCAGGGCACATAAGGATCCCCTTAACACAAATCATGTCATCACAAGGCATTGGCATGATGGTATAAGATTTTAAATCTATAACTACACTATGACTAAGAGTTCACTGTCATCCGAAGCAGACCAAGATTGTACCCATTACAACTATTCAAAGTCACTGAAGTATATCGGTGCTATTGTAAGTAGCCCTCTTGGACCTCCGACTTCAACTAAAATCCTCTCAAGTTGGTGTTGTTTAAGGAATTACTTGATCATTTTTTCGATCTAAGCGATGAAAAACTCTAAGAAGTATTACATAGTTGAAATTTATTAAATTTCTGAAAAGAGCGTTGTGGAAAGAATATAAAATTTCCAATCCATTTAAGTCTTTTAAGTCATTTACGTCTTTATCATTATTTAGATTAACGTAATTTCCCAATCTAGCAATAAAATGATGGGTAAATCTATAGGTGCTACCAAGTCTTTGTAAGAAATTAGATGATTTAAGAAAGAAACCCTAGCCCTAGCCTCTTGTTGCAAAAGGTTGAAAGAAGCCTAAATGTACAACCAACACAAAAGAAAGATAAGAAAACTCGCAAACTAAAAGAAGGAAGGATTGAACGAAACAAATACTACATCTATAGATACACATACCTTCATTGATACCTAGGTAATTTAAAACTTTCTTGGCATTGTTTAGCATGCAATGTTGGTAATTGTTCTCAAGGCTGGACCTTGCTTGAATGCTTCAAGTTTTAAAAACAATTTTTTTTTTCAATTCTCGTGCATCATTTTAATTAATAGTACACATGAAACAATTTCATGCCACACATAGATAAAAATCATTATGAGAAGGTTGGTTTATTCCTAAAACAAATTGTATTCGAGAATCGTTGTTAGAAGAAATCGCTAATCAGTAATATGATACCTACTGAAATGGTAGAGCTGGTATTAGAATCGTTGGTATATAATTATGTTTAATATTATTACTGTCAACAGATAAATATGGTTGTCAAACCATGTATAAGGTTGTTGTCTAGAAACAAGATCACTATCTGAAGGCATTGTCCTGGGGGCTATTAAATTATGTCATGGTAACTATATAAAATTCCATCAAACATCCAAAGCTGTCCACGAGGTAAGACATAGCTGGGTAAGGAAATTCATAATATTGTTGTTGGCAAAGATTTATGTGTGAAGTACAAATAACTAAAATTTGACAAACATTAAGCTATCAACAAGTCGTTGTTGATTGAAAGGGGAGAGTTGATTGTGAAGTTGCTAGTCCAGAAGGACGGAAATAAAAACACAGTCAAGAGAGGGGTAAGGTCGTTGTCATGAGGCAAGATAAAACTCTGCCATTCCAATACAAACGCCCAGATATTAAGCATTGTGTTTAGCACCATAAATTGTTGTCATTAATCTCCGTGGTTACACAAGAGAACGCCCACCAATACGCCCCCCCAGTAACTAGTAATGAGTAGGCATCAATGGACGTTCCTTACAGTGTTAATTCACATAAATTAAAGGAGCGATTCCATTCACCGAGTTATGGTAAATTCATGTATTTACTGGAGCGAGTAATTTCACTGTAAATTCAGTTAAAAATGTTGATCTACCAATTGTGGAAAGAATTGAAACGCAAATCTACACAGTCGAATTTCCCAGAGATATTAAAAATGGACTGAGGCAATTTCGTGGGGAGAAATAAATATAGTTTTTTCACAATAAAGAAGGTAGAGATCCTCGCCGGGATTAAAGGCCAAAAACCACAGAGGTTCAAGGCAATCGCTGACATGTAAAGACACGATATTCCAGTGTTGTCCAAGCATCAAATGCATAAGAACCACACCATAAAGGAATTTACATTGTTGTTAGTGAAAATTTGGCAAAACACAATACAACCACACCGGCAAGGAATTTACATCGTTGTCAATACAAATTAGGCAAAACGCAGTACAACTACACCAAAAAGAATATTCACCGTCATCATTAAATAATATAACCTCAGGAAGATCCAGCCCCAGGTAAGTAAGGCACAACCATTAAGCAACCATTCTTACTCCTCAGTGAAAAACGATCAGCAGTAAGGAAACTAGTTTAAAAATGAGCGATGTTTATCATGGGAATTAAATAAATGAAAACAACGATTATATCTAAAGGAAGGAGAAATGATTCTCTGTTAAGAAGTGTAAAAACCATTATTCATAAAGAAATGAAAAACAAATATCTATTAAGTAAAGAAAAATATTATCGATTAAGAATTGCAAGAACCATTATCTATAAGGGAATAAAAAAAAACCATTATCATTTAGAAATGAAGAAAGATTAACCATAGATCAATAAAGACCAGGCAGTCCGTAAATCCAACATGCGCTGGAATAGTGAAATAAAGAAGATGAAAAAAGATAAAACACAGACAAAAGTAAGAGAAACGCAGGGATCCATTGGAAAATTCGTTGAAATGATCGCAGATATTCGATCAGCCAAAGCGCAGAAAATCCAAGGTTAATCCATTAAGGTGCGGAGAACAAAAACAAGCACAAAGATAGCTAACTAGGACGCAAGGAATCCATACACAGAGGTACTTTTGCTAGAAGGCGCAAGACAACAATTAGCCAAGGACAACAACAGAGGTAGACAGATGACAGGAACATCCTTCGCTCATCATCCACACACATAAAAGAAGGGCATTGAGATCCATAGGTGTATTAACGCCGTAGCGATGACCGTAGATCAGGCTCCTGGCTGACTTCTCAGGCGTGGACTAATGAGCTAGGGACAAAGGCAAGAATAAGCCGCAACATCACAATTGATAAACCAAAGGATGGTCAAAACATGTTGGGAATCGAAGGTCATGGGAATCGATCAATCATCGAGCTAAAGGCTATGGGAAAAATTCAGTCATCAACTAGAATGCTAAGACAATCATTTTCCTTACCTAATTAAACATACAGATTCTGAAAGAATAAATCATACTAACAATCTACCATGCAAAATAAAGGAAGCGTACCATTTCCCAATCGCATGCTCTGAGTTGATGTCCCACACACTTCGTACAACTCCTGCTTGTCGACTGATGAGACTTCACCGGTACCTCCCAGCCAATGCTAGGGGTACTCTTCTTCCCCCTTAGCCCCTGAGCCGCAAAGGGGCCACACACACTATCCAGAGAATCAGCTAGCTCCCAACTCGCCTTGCAAGGCTAAGCTACCACTCCTCACCGAACTGGGTATCCCAACTCCCACAAGCTAAATTAGTCAAGTATAGATTTATGCAGCGTAACGTTACGCCCAAACCGAAAAGATCTCTCTTCCTCCTCCTTCCTCCTTTATATAGATTTTCTAAGTTAGTTACTTTCCCAAAACCCCTTTTAATTTACTGTTCATTGATTTAATTCATAATAATCCTCCTCGTACATGTGTCACCCATCCCCTTCATTCCTCCAAAAACTAATTTCTTTAATTAATTAATTACCCTTATTTCCCTCGCCCACCTAGAGTCATTCCTAGAAGTGCTCCTAGGTGTCCCCAAATTCCCTAACAGGTTTTTATCACTTTCCCCATTATTAATTTGCTTGTTCAGTTTGAATTAGAAATTTCTTAAATGGTAGATACCTTACTAAGTTGGACTAACTGCTTTTTCCTAGTGTTTCCCCTTTCTTTTATGTTTCCCATTTTTTCCAAGTTTCCTAATTATTTTAGATTTCCCTCTCTCCCCTTTTAATTAAACTCAAAAAGGCATGTGCAGAAACTTACCCTTTTTCCCTTTTTCTTTTTAAAGAACAATTTTTTTAATTAGCATAATACAGTAAAACAATTATTTCCCCTTTTTACATTTTATCCCAAAAGATTTTTATAAATCAATTTAATTGCTTACCCCACCTTCTTGTCACAAAATTAATGAAGATTATCATTATTATCTATTATATATATTTTAAATAAAAAGATAAAATTTTACCACCAGTATAATTTAGACCTAGACTTTATTTTCCTAGGCTGGGCGACATTTTATTAGGGGAAAAGTTTTAAATCTTCCTTAACACGTTAGTTGTCCTAAAGCCATCTAGGTTTATCCAATTATTAAATAACAATGCGACGTGCCCTTCAGGACGCACTAGGTGCTCCAAGGGTGCCACTCGCCTCTTTCTGTTTCTCTTGCGTGGCATGCCCTTCAGGATGCATTACGTGCTCCAAGGGTGCCACTCGCCTCTTTCCATTTTTCTTGCGCGACGTTCCCTTCAGGATGCACCACGTGCTCCAAGGGTGCCACTCGCCTCTTGAATGACTTGGTAGACATCAAAACCCCTGGAGTCAATACTCCGTTAGGTGATCTTGTGGGAGACTAAGGGCCTCTAAGGAATAACACCCTTGCCTTATTGCGCGCCCCTTATAATCATCGTGAGAGACTGTCGCAGTCTGCCCTCACGATATCGTGGGTCCTCTCGAACTAGGTAATCGTTAACCTACAGTTCGAGCCACGACGAGAGTGCTAGTAGGTTGTGGCAGGGCTGCTGTCCACACCTCTCCCTCAACATCTCTGGTAGTCTTGTGTGACCCCTCTACTCCACATGTGAGTCTGTTCGACAAGCTATCGTCAGTCTGCATCATCAATGAATCATGTCATAAATATATCCATAAACATATCATCTAATCAAATGCATTAATGTCACATATAAAACAATCAAACCCCAACAGTTCACTTCCTGGATCGATCCAAAGTCCAAGGGGTTCCATCGATGCCTCTGCATCCTCGAGGTCCAAAATCCTACACACCAATAAAACCAAGTCAATAACACCTGTCTAAGTCAATGCAACAAAACAACATGTCACCAACCCATAACACCTCATAATCAAAATCAAAAGTTTAATAGTATAATAATCTGGATCACTTGCGAGCAAGTGTCCTCAAAGAATAATTTTGCTCAGTGCGTGCAAGAGAGGGATGTTACATACACCCCCTCTTGGTCTAAAATTTGTCTCGAAGTTTCACAATATATACAAGCCAAAACAATGTGTATCACAGTATCATAAGTTTATCTATCAACAAAAATGGAAACTATTGGCGCATATCATATGCGTCCTTCCAAGTCGTCGAGTGCGGACTATAGTTGTCCCACTAGACCTTGACCTAATCTACTGTTCGACATCGTAGCTATTGAACTTGATGATCCAGGATGCAGATCGGCTCAGTCGTGAGTGCACCCTCATCCGACACCCGCAAGGTGCTCAAGTCAAAACATGTGTAGGATCACTAATCATAAAATCTCAAACAGAGACGTGAAAGACATCCTGCATATGCCTCAAGAATCAAGAAAGGCTAGTCATTAGGCCACAGGCCTCTCCTTTCCACAGTCTTGTAGGATCCCACGAACCAAGGAGATAGTTTATCCCCTTTTCCAAACTTGATCGAACTCTTATGTAGTTCAACTGCAAAAACAGTCGATCGCCACATCGTAACTACGGTCGATACGACATGCATCATCATAACTCTTATGTTGATCCTGTGCTTCTTGGATACTTTGTCTTATTGTTTGCATTTTCTCTTCCATTTATTGGATCGCTTCTGGTCCCACCAGGACCCTATCCTCAAGCCGATCCCAACTCAAAGGCGTCTGACATGGCCGCCCATAAAGAAACTCGAAAGGTGTCATCTTAATGGTGCTTTGGTAACTGTTGTTGTAAGAGAATTACACTAGTGGCAAGAATTCTTCCCATGCTTTTGTTGGTCCATCACGTACATGCACAACATGTCCTCCAAGGTCTGGTTCATTCCTTTGGTCTGCCCGTCAGTCTCCAGGAAATACACAGTACTAGAGTTAAGTCGGGTTCTCAAGGCCTCTTGGAAACTTGTCAAAGTCGTCTAGTAAAAACCGATCCTCAATCGAATATAAACCTCTTAGGTATGCCATGCAGCCTCCCAATATTAGTGATGAAAACTCTAGCTATGTCTGGTGCCTGATACGTCATACACACAGGAATAAAATGAGCACTCTTTGTCAGAGTGTCGACTACTACGAAAATCGATTTGTGTCTCCTTACCGTCAGTGGCAATCCAACAATAAAATCCTTTGAAATAACCTCCCATTTCAATTTCAGAATAGTGTGTGGCTATAGTAATCCTGATGGATGTCTATGTTCGACCTTTACCTGCTGACATTCTAGACATCTGGCCATATAGTTGACTATGTCTGCCTTCATTCCTTTCCAGAAGAATAAGGGTTTAAGGTCCGCCCTCATCTTTGTGACTCATGGGCGAGCCATGTATACTTCTCTATGAGCCTCTCTTAGGATCAATCTCCTCAACTTGTCATTCGGTGGTACATAAATCCAATTTTTAAACCTCAATAATCCATCATCGTCAAATGTAAATCCTTCAAATCTTGGTACCATCATTGTGTTTTGTCCGATAAAACCCTCGATCTCTTTGTACCAATCATCGCCACGCTGTAAAGTTAGAATATTTTCATGTAGATTTGTCTGAAGAGGAAACACCGAAAAGATGCATGGTCTTCGACTCAATGCATCTGCCACTGGGTTCATTGTTCCTTTCATGTAAGTAATCTCAAAGTCGTACTCACTAAGCAATTCTGACCAACACCGTTGTCGCATGTTCAGGTTGCTTTGCATAAAGATGTGTTGTAGTCCACAGTTGTTCGTCTTTAGTTCAAATGTTCATCCAACAAGGTAGTTTCTCCAAACCTTCAAGACATATATGATAGCTAACAACTCCAAATCATGTGTTGGGTAGTTCTCCTCATGCCTTCTCAGTTTCCTCGAGATGTAAGCGATCACTCATTCGTCTTGCATCAAGACTCTTCCTAAGCCTTCCTTGGATGCATCAGTGGATACCAAGAAGGCTGTGTCTATGTTAGGGACCTTTAGTATCGGTACCATTGTCAACAGCTCCTTGAGCCTCCTAAAATCTTCCGTGCATTTCTCGGTCCAAACAAACTTCTTGATCTTCTTCTGCAATTACATGATCAGATTTGCTATCTTTGAAAATACCTCGACGAACCGTCGATAGTATCCTGCTAAACCCATGAAGCTACGCACTTCTGGGACATTCGTTGGTGCAGGCCATTCCATAATAGCCTCAACCTGTTCCGAATCCACGGTAATACCTTTGCCAGATATGACATGCCCTAAGTAGTGAATCTTCGATTTGATAAAATGAGCATTTGGACAACTTCCCATACAATTTGTGCTTTCGCAGACACTGTAGCACCAAGTGCAAGTGATCGTCATGCTCCTTCGTCGTCTAAGAGAAGATCAAAATATCATCTATGAATACTTGGATGAACTTGTCCAAGTACTCACGAAACCCCCGTTCATCAAACTCATAAATACCTTTGGGGCATTTGTTAGTTCAGACGGTAAAACAGTAAACTCGAAATGTCCAAACCTCGTCTTAAAGGCGGTCTTAGGGACGTCATCCTCCTTGATCCGCAACTGGTGATACCCTGATTGAAAATCGATCTTTGAGAACACCATCACACCCTTCATCTAATCAAACAGATCATCAATCCTCGGAAACAGATACTAATTCTTGATCGTCGCCTTGTTCAAATGACGGTAGTCAATGTAGAGTCTCCACGACCTATCCTTCTTTCGTATGAAAATAACAGGCACACCCCATGGTGACAAACTCATACGTATAAGTTCCAGGTCCAACAACTCCTTCAGTTGCATTCTCAACTCTTGTAACTCTGGGGTCGACTTCTGATAAGGTGTTTTTGCTATTGGTTCAGTCACCAATTTCAGGTCTATGGTAAAGTCCAATTCCCTCTCCGGCGGCATCCCAAGTAAATCCTCCGGAAAGACGTCTGCAAACTCCCTCACCACCAGAAGGTGTTCTAGACCTTTCACTACTCCCTTCTCATTTAACGCAAGGATCACATAAAGCTTATATCCATTGCGTAGGCTCTTTCGTAGCTGCAAGGAAGAGATGAACCTCAGGGAAAGTCCCTGGTTTCGTCCTACAATCATGCATCTTGTCCCTCGTCATCAACCAATATCAATTGTTTCGTCTTACAATTGAGTATCACCGCATGTGACTCCAACCAGTGCATATCGATCACGACGTCACACGATCCTAAGATCATAATCTACAAGTTGGCCCTGGTGACAAACTCTCCCAGGTTAAGGGTACATCCCGTAACCTTTCCCCCAACTTTCTGTTTGGCTCCCGAAGCCATCTCTACGAAGCTAAAATCATCATGTTCGACTGCCTTTACCTTAATCCTTTTTAGCGTTGCACCAGAAATGAAACTCTTGGTCGCACTAGGATCTATCAAAATACTAAGGGTCTGGTCAGCGACGGTACCTAACATCTCGAGCATAGTTGATTGGTGCTCTGCCTGGTGGTTATTCACCGCTGCATGAATCCGATGGGCCTTGCCCAAAACTCCCACGGTAGTGGGTCCGACTGATGCAGATGTTCCGACCCTTTCCTCTAGGCAGTAATGTTGGTAATGTTGCTTCGCATAATCCAACATACCCTTTTTTTTGGTCTAGCATTCCTTGTACTCGAAGTAGAAGCTGAATTCTAACAATACGACCCAACTCAAACTTCTTGACCTTATGTTTCTAAGTAAATTGGTATGGAGCATATCGAAGAATCTCCAAAACGAGCCTCATACTTGGGCACCGTGCGACTGCCTTGTCTCAAGGCATCGAACTCGTTGAGCTGACACTCAATGAATTCCTCAAAAAGATACCTCTCCCGGAACCATTCCTCGAAGAGTTTCCATGACACGTCGTCGACGGTCATGCTCAAAAGTGGTAGGAGTGTATTTCGCCATAGAAGAGCGCTCCCCTTCAGTTGAAATACCTCCATGTGGACCTTCATGTTGGAGGTTGTAAATGCAAAGCGTGAAGCACACGCCATGCTCTACCACTGTGCCTCGATAGTACCATCGTCCTGACACTCGTGGACACTAGAAATCAACTCTCTCGAGTTCTCGATGGATGCTAACGGTACTAGCTAGGTTGCATTGTGGACCCTCAGGGGTATAGGTTCCCTAGCCCCATATCAGTACTGATGGTGAATCAAGGCCCTTTGAAATTACCTGGGAAGGCCTTGTCAAACCATCAGCATCCCTTATAACAAGCAAATCCAGCCCAAGGACTTGTTCTTCCCCATGGGGGTTCGACTCCGAGGGTGCAGGAACTTCTGAAGGCATCGCACCTCCTTCCACGGCACCACGTTGCGAACCTATGAGGTGTCCTCTAAATGCAACCGCCACATGGACACGTTAAGGTTTTTAATTAACACAACGGTTAATACTCACGAGTTTACTGTAGTGGAAAACCTAAAGATCCTGAGTCATAGGGTTGAACCTGCTCTGATACCATATGTAACGACCCCGACCGTTACGCCTACCAACGAAGCAGAAAGTTCAAGGTTTTTTTTTTGGGGGGGGGGAGGAAGGTAACAACGACAACAATTGAACCACACAACTAACGACGAACCCTACGCACACAGATTAGGAAACAAACAACAACGACTTAACACTATCACATCGAGTAACTAGGTGAAACAAGCGGAAATCAAGGGAAAATAGAAATGAATACCCGCCTGATACAACACGAAGATGCCTATATGATAAGGGACAACATACACGTTCTCGACACAACGGTCTCGACGACCAATAACTAAAATTTCAAGGGCATGAAACCCTACGTAAGGAGGTGTTACAACCCAAACACCAACTACAACTGCACGAACAACGCCCACAACGGGAAGCACAGACTCCAGCCATGTTACCACGCCTCTATCCCTCAAGGCGTGCAAGGATCCCCTTAACACAAATCATGTCGTCACAAGGTGTTGGCATGATGGTATAAGATTTTAAATCTATAACTACATGGTGACTAAGAGTTCACTATCATCCGAAGTGGACCAAGATTGTACCCATTACAACTGTTCAAATTCACTGAAGTAGATCAGTGCTATTGTAAGTAGCCCTCTTGGACCTCCAACTTCAACTAAAATCCTCTCAATTTGGCATTGTTTAAAGAATTACTTGAAATTTATTAAATACAGTCATCAAAAGGAAAAATATGATTGCCTATCCTATAAGGAAGATAGGTGTAGTTAGCTTCAAATCTTAAGTGTGAAATAAATCCACTTCTAATATCAGAGTTCACAGTGGAAGCAAGATGCCAATGCGGAGAAATTGGAGACCTAAAAATGAATGCTCGCTCACTTGAAAAGTGTCACTGAATGAAAATGGAATTCTAATGGTATTAAGTGTGAAAGGTATGGTTCCACGAGGAAATGTTAATGAAGTAACCTAATGGTCCACTAGGATTAATAGTTTTTGATTCAAGAATGTTGTGGTAGTAGAGTGATGGAATGTTTTGAGCTACTTCATTACAGGGTGTTGGAATGTCTCCTAAAGGTAAAGTTGGATATGACTACCCAAAATGAGTTGTTGCAATTTGAATACGTTGGTTGGATTGCAGAATGGCCAAGTGGAACTTGACTGGAAAGTATTCAGACGAGGGAACAATAATGCAGATGAGTAGAATGGGAGCACACAAGGAAGCAAGGATCTAAAGGAGTTCAAGGACAAACAACTACAACATAAATAGATAAATAAATAAGTGAATTGAAACATAAATCCACTAGAGTGCATGAGGCATACAATGAAGTTAAAATGCATATGCATTAGTAGGCATGTTGACAGTGAATGCTTGGTGTATATGGATGTGTAATTGTTCATATGCACATGCTTGGATATGCATATAACATGCTTGTGAACTTAGAATAGTTTATTACTATGAAATAATGATAGTATGGAAATTGAGTATGACTAATGATGGATTATGTATTCAGGAAAAATGATATAGTATGGTTAAAGATGTGGATGTTGTTGTTGTTTTTGCTTATGACTTCCATCTATGTGAAGACCCATGAGGGTGGTAGGAATGGTGATCAAAATGACGAAGGAGGAATTCTATGAGCCTTTAAAAATATCAGTTGATCAGATAGCAACAAGTAGGTAGATAACAACCATGCAAGTATGCATTTAGTTTCTTTTGATGCATACATGTTGAAGGGGATTGAAGTAAGAATTCCCTTAGTTATTTTTTTCAATATTTAAATTGATATGTAATGGTGAAAGTCCTAGAGTATGTAAATGTTGTGGATACTAGAATGCATTTAGATAAAATGTTAGTTGCATATTATGTTATGATTGGTTATGGGATCATAATCGGCTTAATTTAGGAGACATACTCATTCTATAACAATGAATATCCATAGATCTAGTCATGTGTGAGACCATCATATGGTTGGATATGGAAGGAATATAATTCTATGTGAGTGCTCAATGGTATCTACTGTATGTCTGATGTTTGGACTACAACCTCTTTCCCAACACTGAAGAGAACTTAAGAATTATATTCTTGGTGTTGTGTTTGGGTTGAAAATGAAGGTATCCAAATAGTCAGGCAAGTAGTAGCAAGTGTGTGGATGATGTGTTGAGGCGTTGGCGAGACCTTCCAACTCATCATGGTGGAATGCATGACATGGTTATGTGGTATTATGTAGTCAATGCATGGATGCATTGTGTAGTTGTGGCCATGGGTATTGGCACATCGATTTTTATTTTATTTAGTAATTAATTGTTGCATTACTAAAAGCATGTGGTGCTGGAAATACATAATGATGGATAGTTTCATTATATTTAATATGAATACTAGCTGAAGGTGATTGGATTGTTGTTTGTTACAATTCCAAGATCAGTTTTTAGAATTATTAAAAAGGTTACAAGCGGTATTCTAGGAATTATTGAATGCATGTATATAGTATATAAAATAGAAATGATTGTGATAACAATTGAAATGATGTGAGAATTTCTAACTCATGAAGTTGAAAACACTTTAGGAACTGTTAGATATTACAACAATAAAGTTGCAGTTTAAAGTAGCTACATAATGATAAATTACAGAAAATCTTTGTTGGAGGGGACATAGTAATAAAAGTATTTCTCGATAGAGGAAAGAAGCGATGGGTTGATAATACATGTGTATGTAATGATGGGTTCATTCCATTCAATATTTGAATTCCATTTAATGTCAAGAATTGATGGAAGAAATTGAATTATAGTAGCAAACAATTCTGAGATCCCTTGTTTCCATGAATATATATATATCGTGTACATGAGATATTGACAATTTGTTTGGCCGAAGAATGTTGAAATTGCAGGAACAAAGGGTCTTGGATATGGAAGTTTTGTAAGCCCATAAAGAAGACCAATGCCTATTGCTACAAGAGCCAAATTATTATGAGTAGAATATCATGTCTGGAATTTTTTTTTCCTATATAAAACAATTTTGGGAATTATAATTTAATAATTACTGACAAATTGTTTTGGTTGAATGTAAATCGAATAAATTGCAGGTAGGATGGTCTTGGATATGGAAGGGTTTTAAATCCATATGGAAGACTGATATCTATAGTTGTAGAAGCCAAACATTTTGAGGAGAAAATCCATGCATGGGAATTTTAGTTTCATGCATAAAATCAATTTCAGAAATTAATAATTACAAATTGTTATGTTAAGCTAACAATTTGTATGGTTGAATGAAAGGTTGAGGAAATTGCAAGTAGAATGGTCTTGGATATGGCAGAGATATAAGCCCATAAGGAAGACTGATATTTACAGCTTCAAATCCAAACATTATGAGCAGAAAGCTCATGTTTGGGAAAAAAATAATTTCCTGTATAAAACAAATTTGACATTTATGATTGAAAATTGTTATAGTGATATCTCATGATGACTATATGTGTATAATACAGATGAGATGTTGGATATGCAAGCTAGAAAGCATGGAAAATACTATTGTCGTGACATGAGAACCCTATGGTAATCGATTATTTCCCTAGAATATGTTGTGTTGTGGTAACACAAGCCAGACAGTCGTCTCGACTGTAAGACTCAATAAAGTCTCTAGAAATATTCTTGTGCAAGAAAGCCTTATTCAGGCAAGATGGATTGTCTAAGGGACTATATAGCAGAGAAGGGAATGCCTGAGCCTGGGCCTGGAAGGTGAGTGACCGGGAGGAAGAGGAGAATTTGATATCTCTTGAAAACTATTGATTGGGATCATGCACACAATGGGTATGTCAAGGGAAAATAATGAGCCAAGTTAACAAGACAACCATATGGATGTAGCTCCATGAACCGCACATATAAGTATTATACTGGCTTATGAAAAAAATACTCTTAAAATGTGAACAAAAATAAAGAATTTATGCACAAAATTGTGAATCGATATGCTTGCTAATTCGAAATGTTGTAGGAAAATGATGAATGTTAAGAATGTAGAAAAGTACTAGACTATGAGGGAAAAGAAGAAGGTAATGCTAGAGAAATTGAATGACAAAGGTATGGAAGGAAGAAATTCCAATGGACTTGTTGCAACTGGAGCTCTAGAAGCCACAACTTGGAAACTTCTTGGTCGAGTGCACCAGATCCCTGGAGAGAAGTGGAACAACCTAAGGGATTGCATGGTAGAGAAAGGAGTTCGTTTCTTTCAGTTGTACAGGGCTAAGAGGGAAGGTGAGATTTCTAGTTGGAACTATTGCCAGAAATATAAATTCATAAGACCATTATACATGTTTTGGGTTGGAATGTTTATGTACACATGTTTAATTTTAGGCCAGAGTGCCTATGTATATAAGAGTTGGTTGGATTTCCTATGCGGATTAAAGCCAAAGAGCCTAGATTTGTAATTTTAATAACATTGGAATGGTGTTGTGCACTAAGGACAGTGCCAAAATAAGGGGAGGGGGATGTAACACCTCGGTTCTAACCCTTATGAACTAGAATGTATTATGCAATTGTGACTTAGGTTGGTGAGCCAGTAAAGTTGAAAAGGGGCCAGAGTGCCTAGGAAATGTAATACTTCATATACATTAATAAAATACACCGTTGGCTACAAGACAAACAAGGACAAATGAGATAGGGGGCTATGATTCCAAGAGAGAGGGGACCTAAGGGGCTAAGTCTTTTTGTTATATGTTATTTACCCATAATTTATTTTATGGAGAAAAGGGGTTACATGAGCTTCTTGGGAGGAAGGTCGGGTGGTTCTTGTCTTCATGTAATTATTTAAACATACCTTGGAGGTTGTTTTGGGGCTTCTTCTGGTTTTGTTGGTTCTTCTTTTTCTTCCTTTCTCTTCACTCATTACTAGCTAATTCATGTGCTCTTGGGCTGAGCATGGAAACGAATGGTTGGAAGAGGAGATCCATTGTTAAATGGATGTAATAAATTATTGATCATTCCAGGAGGGAATGGATGCTTGTGTGCATGAGATTGATGGTAGTTCGGAAAGAACTATCCATAGATAAGAATCCTTGAAGTTTCAAGTAGGGATATTTCCTGTTCAATAGCACTGGAGCCCTGGAGATAAATGGGACAACATGAGGGATAGCATGACAGACAAAGGTGTTCATTTCTTTGGTTTGTGCATGCTGAGGGGGAAAGAGGGCTCACAATTCGGATTTGTTGTGTGGTTGGGAAACCTGAGAGCTAGTTAGCCAACTGTTGTGTATTTTAGTTTTGGCCTAGGACCAGTCCTTGTGGATTCATATCCTTGGCTCAGGGGTGACCTGATGTTGAGAGTAAAAGAACAACAATGTCTATGGTTGGGAGGAATGTCCTTGGTCTGCAGCCAATTGGTGAATGTTTACTTGGAAAGATAAGCGCTCTCTATGTTTTTTGTATAATGTTTATTCCGCTATGTATTTAATTATATTTGAGATATGTATTCATATTGTGTTTGTTTGTTGGTTATTTTTTGTGCGTGGCATGTTGTTTACTTCTTTATGTTGTAGCATGGATCTTGATTTATGCATGAGGGTATTTCATTCTTGACTTCGGATTGAGATCAGTTCATAGGCGAGTTTTTGCAGTAGCGTGGCCAACATGTGGGTGGTTAGGTACGTTGCAGGTTAGCGTGGCCAGCCTGTGGGTGGTTTGGTATGTTACACCTTGCAAGCCTGAAAAATTGCCTCTTCAACTCCTACACTCCACACTCCATGCTCATGCATTGCTCCATAAACTCACATTATCTGGTACCACTTTGTAAGCTCACATTGCACCAAAAACTCATGGTCTCCTCTCTCAGACTACACAGTATCCCCCTGCTTCCAAAACTCCTCTCATCACTTGGATTGACCCCCTGAATGAATGTGTTGTCTTTTCCCATACAAATTCTCTTTTGACGCAGGTGAGGGTGCTCTTACACCTCAGACTCACCTGCTCACAGGATCGTTCGAATCCCACTCCTTCTTGAGTCTAATTAGCTCTTTGGATTCCCTCGGGAATCTCTCCTGCAAATTCCCGATCCACAGGTCCTTCTGACTTTTCTCACGGCCTCTGCATAAACCGTGACCTTTCCCCGACTCAGTATCGGGGTTCGGGGTTTCGGTACTTCCGTCGTGACAAACCCCTGTCCTCGTGAATCTCCAATTTCCGATTACCGATAGGCTCTCCTTTTCCCTTAGCCCCAAACGACTAAGCCCTTAGTCCACACGATCGGCTCCACTCGACCACAACCTTGTATCACCCTATCGGGATTTCGAGTTCTAATTTCTCGATGAGTTCTTTGTGCGCTAGCCCCCCCTGGCTAGACTCTGGTCCATGTGACCGCTTCCCGTGAGCATGGCTATAACTCCCATCGGGGTTTCTCCTATTAGGTTTTCATACTTTTCGCTGTCGAGAGTCACAGCAGTTTCCAACTCCCGATCTCCGATTCTCCGATGAGCACTTTTCTCTATGCGCTAACCCTTCCGGTTCGGCTCTTGGCTCATGTGGTCGACACTCATGACCACGACCTTATCCTGTCGGGGCTACGGGGTTTGTGATGCCCCAATGCATACACCTTTTGGATTCCCGATCATCCAAATCCCGACGCTCCGTTACGCTGATAGCTGGCCTCCACTACGCCACTATCCTCCTTCGCTGTGATGACATCTGGCTCCCACTATGGTGCCTTTCTTCAGTCCCGACATGATGACAATTGTTTCTCTCTGACAGTTCGTGTGGCCCCACACACCTAGGCCTTATCGGGAAATCGCGTTTCGCGATTCTGTAATGCACAGAACTCTCGTCCCTGGGATCTCCAATATCCCGATGGACAAAATGCTGACGACACTCGATCCTTTGCCACCTGTCCTCCAGATGGACGGCCCAGGTTCCTTGTCAGGTTTTGCGACTTCCAGTGTCCCGACGCCTTGTCGATGCCTGGTGCCTCGAATCTCCGATACGGATGATCACGTGACACGTGTCCCTCTTCAGACGGACGGCTCAGATTTACTCTCGATATTTCGAGACTTTCGAAGTCCCGGTTCTCATGACTTCAAGAACTCCGATTTCCCGATGACTGATATCCCGATGGCTCGTCAGAATACTGACGCGTGTCCTGCCGAGATCGACGGCTAGGATTCTCTCTTCAATATACCAATGACCTGTCTGAGATTTCTCCTCCTGTTCACAAGATTAACTCCCGCGTGACTCAGGTAGATCCGACAGCTGTCGGCGATCTGATCCAAGATCTGACGGCTCAGACCTATTCTTCAGTGCGCACCTCCTCCAGAGGCTAAGCTCCGCGCAACTCTTCCCGATCCTACGGTTGACGGGATTCTTTCCTGAGATCCGACGGCTATCGATCCTCCTCTCCTGTGCGCTTCCTCTGGCGCTCCTCTGCTGGACGTGAACTGCTCGACGGCCCAGATCTCTTCTCTCCTGTGCGCGATCGGACGACCCCTGTTGCTCCTCTTGAACCTCTTGCGCGTATACGAACGCTGACCCTCCTGAGCTTTTGTCTTTGAATCCTCAAAGGATTCTTTTGACTCCTGCGCCTCTGTGAAGTCCTCGCGCACAAAGCGCTATCTGTCCTGAGCTTCTACGAGTACTCAGACCCCTTGGGGCATTTTGTCCTTCTTCCTTCTCCCACAGATGGATAATATAATGCCTTCCTGGCTCTCTGTTCGCTCAAGCAACCTCTTGATGAGCCTCTCTAGGTGTTCAACAACCCCACAAAAGTCTTTCCTTGGACTCTTCCTTCAAATAGCAGAACTCAAAGAGTTCTCTGTTCTCCTGCGCCTGCTCGCACACTTTCTCGACGTCCTCCTGGTGGAGTATCTTCTCTCACAGAACGTTCAACAGTTCTGGGTTCCTTTACCCTGTGCCTCTATGCACTTGCTCAATGCCCACCTGGTAGAGCCTTCCAGAATCCTCAGTGGTTCTGTTTCCTTTGAACTCACGGCAGAGTTCCCCCTCTGTGCACTCCTTGCGCACAGGCTCAATGCCCTCCTGGCAGAGCTTCTCAGAATCCTCAGTGATTCTGGTATTCTCTGAACTCTCTCAACAGAGTTCTTCTTCAGCACCACTATGCATATGCTCAATGCCCATCTGTGGTAGAGCTCTCACATAACTCACATCTAAGTTTTGTCTGCAACGGTGTCTCAGCCACACAGCCTTGCCTCTTGAGGTATTCAGCAACCTCAAAGGTCCTTCCTTGAGTTGTTGATTCCAGTCTTGTGCCTCAGCACGTCTCTGTTTGACTCCCCAGAGTTCAGAAGTGCATCCTCTTATGCATGGCTATCAAAACCTCAACGTTCTGTCACACCCTCCTGGTGTGAAGCCTCAAAGACCTCAACCTGAAATCAAGCAAACCCTGCAAGTGTACCCACATAACATACATTCACAACATATAAGAGAACACCATACCGACATCCATTAACACATAGAAAGTGCAGGAGAAACTGCTCTGTTATATTAACAATGGAAACAATGCATGTATCTTTACAATGGTGTTCCTGAGCTCTCGCTGGCTCTTCAACTCCCTACTTGACTCTACACGCATACTAACTCAAAATGAGATCTGAATATCTCTTTTACCTGAGGGCTCATTCCTCCAGGTTCACCTACTCTATTAAATTACATTCAATTACAATGAATGGGTTGTCTAGTCCAGGATCGGATCTAGATCTCAGCCATTCTTGGCATTAAATCCGATCTACCTAACGCCTGCTCAAAGGCACAGATTCCATGGCTCACCAGCCTAAGACATTAAATTACATTCATTTTCAAATTTGAAATGAGGTTGTGCCTCCCTTTTAGCACATGAATGCATGCGCACTGACGTGGCTGGTTGGCTGGCTGGTTGACATGGAGCGATGCTCCTGCATCATACTCCACAACTGCAAAAATCATGAGCTCCTGCTCATGAGCTTCCCCTCTGAGCTGTTGGAAATCCCCCTGGATCCCAAATCAGTCTTTGGAGCTTCCCATCTGCTCCATTCTTCTACTGCTGCTGCTTCCGCTGCGCTGCTGCTGCTGCTGCCTTTTCTCTGCCCAGCTTCTCTTCGCTGGCAGTGTCTGCTGACTTCAACATCAGCTCCATGATCTCCATGATCACCTTGTCCAGCTGCTCCCATGGCTGGCTCTGTTCTTGCAGTCTCCTCAGCTGCAAAAAAGTTTGGCCATCGGGAAGATCGCTATGATCCCCCATGCCTTCTTGATCAGTTTCCAACTTCACCTGTTGGATGTGCCTTCCCTGCACTTTTACCCTTTCCTCCAGGGCTTCAATCTGTTCCCACAGATCAGCAAAACAAATGTTGTCTGTCTCTTCTTCATCTGCTGCTGCAAGCTCTCGTGCTGCAGTGTTTTCGGCTTCTCGGCTGAAAATATCGAGCCACTCCTCGAAATGCTCGTTTTCCTCTTCTACTCCTGCTGCAAACTCCCATGTTGCAGTATCTTCAGCTTCAATGCTGAATGCTGTGAGCCATTCCTCAGAATGCTCACTTTCCTATTCCGCTTCTGCGTCGTTTTCTTCTGCTGTTAGCTTCAGTGCTACAACACTCTCAGCTTGCTGGTTGAATGTGTTGAGACACTCCTCGGAATGCTCATTCTCTTTTCCTTCTTCTGCTTGGTCATTCTGCACCATCTACGCCAATTCTTCTTCTTCGACAGTCATCATCAGTTGTGACTGTTCCCCTGCTGCTGCTGTACCTGCAATACAACTTTTTGCCTCCTCCTAGGCGAATGGTAGGAATATTGAAATTCCCCCAATCATCAGAATATCATTCTGATCTTCCTTCTCTTCTGTCAGCTGCATCTGCTGACCTAAATTCTTCTCTGAATTTATGAGACTATCAGATAGTCTCATCTGCTCTGTCAGCTCCACTGGCTGATCCAAATTCATCTGCTCATCCCTACCCACCTGGCAATACAGGATGCTTCCGCTGCTTCCCTGGCAGACTATGAGATCAACCGATCCCAACTTCATCAGCACTCCTTGCTAAACTAAACTCTTTATGAGACCTTTATATGGTCCCAAGTTTTCATCTCTGCCTACCTGGCAGTTCAATACACTTCCGCTGCCCATCTGGAAATCTTCAATGCTTTTGCTGCCTCCCTGGCAGTCTTCGAGACCCTGCAGTGATCTTTGATCATTGCCCAGATGGAAATGCGAAATTCCTTCTCTGTTCTCTTGACAGCCCTTGGGATCCTCAGCTGATCTCAATCTATTGCCCTCTTGGCAATCTGGAATTTCTACTTCTCTGCCTTCATGGAAGTCTTCGAGATCATCAGCCGATCTCATTTCTGTTCCCTTGCCCATCGGGCCATTTGGAAACCTTCCACTGCTCTCCTGGCAGTCTATGAGATCCTCAGTTGATCTCTGATCATCCTCCTCACCGAGAATGTCCCCAATCTCTGGTTCACAGATGTAAACCATTTCTTCCTCTTCTATGGGCCTGAGGGTTTCAGCATACCTCAGCCATCTTCTTAACAGTCTACGCTGTCTCATGACCATCAACTGCTTGATTGGCCAACTTGCCTTTGGCTTCTGCATGGGCCATTCATACACCCATCTTGGATTTTTATTCTGCCGCATCTTCATTTCGAGCTCCTCCATCTCTCGCTTTATGTCAGCGAGCTCCTTATCCATCTCTGTTGCGCTCATCATCTTTGAGCTCTTCCTTTCAGCAGACCTATGGCCTTCAGTAGCCATCTTGTTGTGTCTATCTTCCTCCCTGGTAGATTTGTTGCTGTCACTCCTGCAATCCTGAGTGCTCAGCTTCATTCTATAGTCCCAATGACTGTCTTCTTGATTGCTGCCTACCTGCAAACAATCATTGCAGAGTCCTCAAACACTCTGTCTTCTTCTACCTCCTCCTTTCTCCTCTTGCCTGAAATATACAGACAATATATCCGCTCTGATACCACTTTACGTGTATCAGAGTGCTTTCCTCTTCTTCACTCCTCTTGCCTGAAATATACAGACAAGAAATCCGCTCTGATACCACTTTGACGTAGGCGAGGGTGCTCTTACACCTCAGACTCACCCGCTCACAGGATCGTTCGAATCCCACTCCTTCTTGAGTCTAATTAGCTCTTTGGATTCCCTTGGGAATATCTCCTGCAAATGCCCGATCCACAGGTCCTTCTGACTTTTCTCACGGCCTCTGCATAAACCGTGAACTTTCCCCGAATCTGTATCGGGGTTCGGGGTTTCGGTATTTCCGTCGTGACAAACCCCTGTCCTCTTGAATCTCTGATTTCTGATTACCGATAGGCTCTCCTTTACCCTTAGCCCCAAACGGTTAAGCCCTTAGTCCACACGATCGGCTCCACTCGACCACAACCTTGTATCACCCTATCGGGATTTCGAGTTCTAATTTCCCGATGAGTTCTTTGTGCGCTAGCCCCTCCTGGCTAGACTCTGGTCCATGTGACTACTTCCCGTGACCACGGCTATAACTCCCATCGGGGTTTCTCCTATCGGGTTTTCGGACTTTTCGTTGTCGAGAATCACAACATTTTCCAACTCCCGATCTCTGATTCTCCGATGAGCGCTTTTCTCTATGCGCTAGCCCTTCCAGTTCGGCTCTTGGCTCATGTGGCCGACACTCGTGACCACGACCTTATCCTGTTGGGGCTACGGGGTTTGTGATGCCCCAATGCATACACCTTTTGGATTCCCGATCGTCCAAATCCCGACGCTCCGTTACGCTGACAGCTGGCCTCCACTACGCCACTGTCCTCCTTCGTTGTGATGACAGCCGGCTCCCACTACGGCGCCTTTCTTCAGTCCCGACATGCTGATAGTTGTTTCTCTCTGACAATCCATGTGGCCCCACACGCCTAGGCCTTATCGGGAAATCGCGTTTCGCGATTCTGTAATGCACAGAACTCTCATCCCTGGGATCTCCGATATCCCGATGGACAAAATGCCAACGGTGCCCGATCCTTCGCCACCTATCCTCCAGATGGACGGCCCACGTTCCTTGTCGGGTTTTGCGACTTCCAGTGTCCTGACGCCTTGTCGATGCCTGGTGCCTCGGATCTTCGATAAGGATGATCGCGTGACACGTGTCCCTTTTCAGACGGAGGGCTCAGATTTACTCTCGGGATTTCAAGACTTTCGAAGTCCCGGTTCTCATGACTTCGAGAACTCCGATTTCCCGATGACTGATATCCCGATGGCTCGTCAGAATACTGATGCGTGTCCTGCCGAGATCGACGGCTAGGATTCTCTCTTCAATATCCTAATGACCTGTCCGAGATTTCTCCTCCTGTTCACAAGATTAACTCCCGCGTGACTCATGCAGATCTGATGGCTGTCGACGATCTGATCCAAGATATGATGGCTCAGACCTGTTCTTCAGTGCGCACCTCCTCCAGAGGCTAAGCTCCGTGCAACTCTTCTCGATCCTACGGCTGACAGGATTCTTTCGTGAGATCCGACGGTTGTCGGTCCTCCTCTCATGTGTGCTTCCTCTGGCGCTCCTCTGCTCGACGTGAACTGCTCGACGGTCCAGATCTCTTCTCTCCTGTGCACGATCAGACGGCCCCTGTTGCTCCTCCTGAGCCTCTTGCGCGTATACGAACGCTGACCCTCCTGAGCTTTTGTCTTTGAATCCTCAAAGGATTCTTTTGACTCCTGCGCCTCTGCGAAGTCCTCGCGCACAAAGCGTTATCTGTCCTGATCTTCTACTAGTACTCAAACCCCTTGGGGGATTTTGTCCTTCTTCCTTCTCCCACAGATGGAGAATATAATTCCTTCCTGGCTCTCTGTTCGCTCAAGCAACCTCTTTTTGAGCCTCTCTGGGTGTTCAGCAACCCCGCAAAAGTCCTTCCTTGGACTCTTCCTTCAAATAGCAGAACTCAAAGAGTTCTCTGTTCTCCTGCGCCTGCTCGCACACTTTCTTGATGCCCTCCTGGCGGAGTATCTTCTCTCACAGAACGTTCAATAGTTCTGGGTTCCTTTACCCTGTGCCTCTATGCACCTGCTCAATGCCCACCTGGCAGAGCCTTCCAGAATCCTTAGTGGTTCTGTTTCCTTTGAACTCACGGCAGAGTTCCCCCTCTGTGCACTCCTTGCGCACACGCTCAATGCCCTCCTGGCAAAGCTTCTCAGAATCCTCAGTGATTCTGGTATTCTCCGAACTATCTCAACAGAGTTCTTCTTCAACACCACTGTGCATATGCTCAATGCCCATCTATGGCAGAGCTCTCACAAAACTCACATCTAAGTTTTGTCTGCAACGATGTCTCAACCACACAACCTTGCCTCTTGAGGTATTCAGCAACCTCAAAGGTCCTTCCTTGAGTTGTTGATTCCAGTCCTGTGCCTCATCACATCTCTGTCTGACTCCTCAGAGTTCAAAAGTGCATCCTCTTGTGCACGACTATCAAAACCTCAACGTTCTGTCACACCCTCCTGGTGTGAAGCCTCAAAGACCTCAACCTGAAATCAAGCAAACCCTGCAAGTGTACCCACATAACATACATTCACGGCATATAAGAGAACACCATACCGACATCCATTAACACACAGAAAGTGCAGGAGAAACTGCCCTGTTATATTAACAATGGCAACAATGCCTGTATCTTTACAATGGTGTTCATGATCTCTCTCTGGCTCTTCAACTCCCTACTTGACTCTACACGCATACTAACTCAAAATGAGATCTGAATATCTCTTTTACCTGAGGGCTCATTCCTCCAGGTTCACCTACTCTATTAAATTACATTCAATTACAATGAATGGGTTGTCTAGTCCAGGATCGGATCTAGATCTCAGCCATTCTTGGCATTAAATCCGATCTACCTAACGCCTGCTCAAAGGCACGGCTTCCATGGCTCACCAGCCTAAGACATTAAATTACATTCATTTTCAAATTTGAAATGAGGTTGCGCCTCCCTTTTAGCACATGAATGCATGTGCGCTGACGTGGCTGGCTGGCTGGCTGGCTGACATGGAGCGATTCTCCTGCATCATCTTTTCTTGGATTGATTGACTCACACTCCTCCCAAGGAGGATTGTACTCAACCCCCATGCTCACAATAACTTTATTGAAGTGACTTCTCTCACCCACCCTCTTACATGCCTTTAATGATTGGATTTGGATGCACTCCAAATGAAATAGAAGGTTCATAACACAAATTAATTTCTAAAACAATGTGGGTTGAGATTAATACCCATGATCTTTCCCTTCTTGGACCTCTTGGACCCTTCCCCCTCTTGTGCATACTCAACACCCCTTACTTTTTCCATGTCCACATGCAGTTGGCATTTTATTTTTATTTATCATAATGATTTACAAAGTTTCCATACACATTTCTTGGCCCATGTCCATTTTTCTTTGATAAAATATATACATCATTACATTGGGGGTAAAACAAGGATGTGAAATGTAGATCTTTAGGAATGCAAAGTTGTCAACATATCGAGTTTTAAGCATGTGAATCTTTAGCATGTGAAGGAGTTAGAGGGAAGGCTACCTCTACAACATAGTCCATGGAAACACAATCTTGGGGATTAGAGAAAGAAAATCTCCAACCTCTACATTGTGAAGAAGCCTAAAAAAATACCATCGACCACCTAGCCAATTTAGCATCCAATCATAGTTTTACATTCGAAAAAATGAAAAGATGTCTAAAAGGCCATTTCATGCACATGATCTTGACGCCCAAAAAAGGTGAAAGGTGATGGAACTATTTCTTGGGTCAATATTCATTTAGAGAGTTGGTCAACATGTGTAGAAGCTCACCAGGAAGATGGTTAGTATTCCATAATTAATTCTTGGGAGTCCTTTGGCATTTGGTGAAGAAAGGAGATCAAAGGAAAAAGAGATGGATAAAGAAAGGGTTTCATGATTGGAATTATTTGGTTTCATGAAGTTGAGGGAATAAAGAGACTTTTCCTTTTATTTATAGAGAAGAAACCAATACTTCCACTCAGAGAGAAAAAACTCACGCACTCCAAAAGTGTAGCAGAAGAACCATGTTAAATCAGATAGGCTCGACATTTTGGAAGCATTTATAGTTGGTCCATTCAAGCATGGAAGGTCGATTTGGATAGTTTATTGTGCTACAATAATGAAGAAGGAGAAAACCTTCGGATTGACATTGAATGACATATAGTATTCAAAGTGTAGAGAGGGAGAAGTCATCCCATATTTTGAGATTCATTTCCAAATCCAATATTCTATAGCAAAAGGTGAAGAATAGACTTGTTATTGAATCTTTCAGGAAGAGATGGCCTACAATTTGAATGGTCGATCCTCCTTTTAAATAAAAATAATCTTGTTCTAATTTTTCTTGGTTCATAACCTAAGAGGTGAGAAAATTTAAAAGTGTGCCAATAAGATCCTAGTTGAGTAGTTGGAAGAAGGGTGTGAAATTTTGAGAGTGGATTTAAGGTAGTCACCTCTCCTTAGCCTCTAAGTCATTGGCATAGAAGTAGGGCTCTAACTAAGCTTGTGTTGTATTTTGTATTTTTCTGAAATTTCTTGGAGTCAAACAAAGTGTCATATTTAATGTTGGTTTTCGTATTTGGGTTACCTAAGCTTTGTTGCAATCTGCATCTTTATGAAATTTCTTGGTGTTGAACAAATCCTCCTCTTTGATGTTGGTTTTCCCATTTGGGTTTCCATGTAAATATATGTGTTATATAGTGTGTGATTATATGTATTTACTAATTTGTATTTCTTTTTTTAATACATAGTTAAATCAAAAGATATAGTAATTTATTGAAACAAGGCACAATGAGGTAAAATAAACCAACATATTAGAGAACATTTAATTCTGCATTGAGATAAATTAAAGGAATCGACTTTGATAAATAACATCATTCATAATCTGACTGATTATAGATCACATCTTTCTCGATATAATATCATCAAAAATCAACAATAATAAACAACAACAAAATAAAAATCATCATGGACATTGGACAATAACTAAAAACATGACTTCAATGGTATTATTTTACCAACCATCTTCCATGCAAATTGTAATAACTAAATAAAACCATCTCCCATGCAAATTATAATAACTAATTGCCCATTTATTTACATTATGATGAATTCTTCCTTCCCTAGTTTATTATATAATGCCCATTTATTTACATTATGATGAGTTCTTCCTTACCTAGTTTGTTATATAATGCATTGACACTTTATAAATTGAGTATAATAGATAAATACATATTATATCAGAAGATTAAAAAAAAACATGATATATGCAACACAACCTTTGTTATATAGTGCATTGCCACTTTACAAATTGGGTACAATAAATAAGTACATATTATCTCAACACATACAATAGAGAAAAAGGTGGTATGTGCAACACACCCAAACTTAGCAAGAGTGGAGACACTGAAGCTCAAGGAATTGAGATGCACCCAACTATAGTGTATCCTATGATTAAAACATGGAAAGTGGTATTAAATGGATTTTATTTCAACGTTATTGTTTATACATAGTATGTGTCTTTATAATGGAAGTGGAACACGATAGAGAGGTGTATTACATGTTCAAATTGCTAAGTGTTGATAAATATTGTGAGAAGCATCACACATGTTGATTTCACACATATTCAAGCAATTACTCCACTCACATTGCATTCCACTTGTAATACCTTTTCAAAATCTAATAATGTCAACATAATTGCTTCAATGATTCTTTAACCCTTCAACATTTCAAAGCTTCCTTGTGTTCACACGTTCCATTGAAATCTTTATCCTTTAAAGTACTTTGCCTTTGTTGCACAAATTCGACTAAAGGCTTTAATAAAAGTTTACAAAAATTAGAAATGCCACATAAACTCCTTACCTCATGTACATTGTGTGATATTGAACAATCACATACAACTTTCAATTTATCATATGATCCATTCTTATTTTCAATTTCAAATTCTTTACTCGTTTGAAAATAGATTTCTTATAATCAACCATTCTTATCTACAATTTCAAATTCTTTACTCGTTTGAAAATAGATTTCTTATAATCATTAATTTCAAATTCTTTACTCGTTTGAAAATAGATTTTTTATAATCATCAACTAGTAAGAACTTCTCTCTCAATGTCAATCCTATCTTATTTCAAATTTTTATCTTCTCCTCATTCAAGTGCACTTTGTTATACTATACAAAATACCACCCAATATTAGCATGACCCTTCAACTTTGTGATGATGAAATTTACCTCAGTATGATTTCAATACAATTTCTCAAGTCCTCACAAGTTTTCAAAGTACCAGTCACTTGCTCTACGGATCTCACACTTGGTGTTCTAATTGTGTGATGTCAACTCTACATAAGCTCGGCCTATTTCATATTTTTCTATCTCTAGCATAAAACCACTCCAATGCCAATCCTCAAGCCTTGAAAAAAATTTTGCTTCTTCATATTGAACTTTGTGTTCCTCATATCGAGTCATAAAACCTTCAAAAATATTCTCTTCACTTCCTTTAAGTTTTGGATTTCTTCCTTATAGATCTACTTCTTGTGGACTAATTCTACCTTTCTTGGTTCAAATACTTTCCAACTCAACCTCTACTTCAATGCCAACCCAAGTTCCTTTTTCAAGCGCCCATTTATCCTTCATGCCTTTAATTTTTTGCCTTATATGTACTTCAATTCCTCAGGTGCAATGGTTTACCTTCCTTCTTTACTAATCTAACGTTGTTTCCACGCATTCATATCTTCAACTTCCCATGTGTAAATTTTCATATTCTTCCTCTATGTTCCCTTCATTATGTCCTACATGCCCTTCATTTTGTCCTTCTGCACATACACAATTTTGCACCAAAATTGCATTTCCATATTACCCCATGCCACTCTTTCTACTGACTCTTTGAGCTCATTATCTTCTCACTTTCCTATCTCCATGTGATTTCTAATAAGCTTTCTTTTGGAGGCTCTTGCATTATTTCTATAGGTGTTGTGGTGAATGCAGAGTTCTTGTGAATACCAACACATTGTTCGTGCATTGTTTATGTTGTTTAGCCAAGATGATTGGTTATTTACTACTACAACAAAAGAGTTTTACTTTGGTGGATTTTACATTTTGATGAATACTCCTACATAAAGAGTTATATTCCTAGAGTGCCTTGTATGTACACTTCTTTTCTATATGTTTTTAAAGAAAAAATTGTTAATTGGCAATGGAATGATGGAAGTGTGTACATATATATAGTGTTTACAAGGGATACGATGCATATCCTCCATGCGATTTGAACATGGATCCTCTTCAAGAGAACACCAAGACTTTCACCAAATTGTCTTTCATAAACATGGGGTTCATTAATACATGTTTATTAAAAAGAAATAACTTTCTATAAATAAAAAAACAACTATTCACAATGACTTAATTATGATTGGTGCTTTATGAATTATGGCTTTTTATTACATTATAACCTTTAAGACAACTTTTATTTACCCTACTACATTAGGGGTTAGTCTAGTAGGTTAGTGGTTATGATGTTAGTGGGTTAAAGGCCAACTTATTAGGGGGCTAGTGAGTTGATTAGGATTTAGCGGTTAGTGGATCTAGATGTCATTGGGTTAGGGGTTAGTTATTATTGGGTTAGGGGTTAGTTGTTATTGGGTTAGGGAGTAATGGTTTGTGGATTAATGGTTAAGGGATAGGATTTTTGGGTTAAGGCTTAGTGAGTTGGGGAGTAATGATTAATGGATGAGTCAATTAAGGGTCAGTGAGTTAAGGGTTAGTCAATTAAATATTAATGGTTAGTGGATTAGAGTTTAATAAGTTAAGGGATTAAGGCTTTGTAAATTATAAAGATTAGTGATATAGTAATTTTTTTAATTATTTTTCAAAAATCATTTTAACCTTCTTTCCTCTTTTGTACTAACCTTTCCAAATTCAAAAAACTCCTTATACCTTTCTAAACACATTAAAAATCCTTATAATCCTTTCATATCCTTAATTTAAACTTTTCCAAATCCACTTTCTTATTTTATTTTATAGTTAGCTTCCTCATGTTATAACCATTTTCTTACAATCACCCTCAAACATCTAGTCTTTCTCCATGGTTTGTCTCCCATACTGAAAAGTGGGGACACACAATGATTTCATGGGTTGAAAAGTGGGGACACACAATGACTTCATGGGTTGGGCTGCTCATTTTTGTCTTTCATTCTCATGAACAATATCCTTAAAAGGAGCTGATAAAGTGGGGACACACGATGAGCTCATGGGTGCTCATTTTTGTCTCTCATTCAGATAACAATATCCTTAAAAGGAACCCACTTTATCATCAATACATGGTTTTGTAAAAGATATAAACTCACTTGACTTCAACGTTGGAAGATAATATAAATTAAAGGGGGAATACAATTATTAATAAAAACTCAAACTTGTGATGATATGGTTATATCATTAAAATTAGACACTCAAAATTAAATATTGGTATATAGTGGCGACATAAGGAAGGTTTTTTCTTAGAA
>JZKD02S0260507.1:287991-304786 GCA_000966675.3 Picea glauca
AATATCAAGAGAGATTTGAACTCTCCATCCTTGCCCCTTCCTTCCACCCAAGAATATATGAGAGATAATAAAACTTCACATTAAATCATCACCATCAACCAACCATCACATAGACTGGACTACATATTCATTGATTTTTTAAGCATTTCTGACAGTAATTTTGTTGGAATATTGGGGGGTGCGTGAATCAATATGAGCATTTTATTATCACTTTTAACCACAATATGTAATCATTAATTTCATCAGCAGTATATCATCAATATATCATGAGCAGTATAAATCAACATAGCATAATAGACATCCACATTACATCATAATTTAAGTGGAAACCCAAATGGGAGAAAACCATAGAATGTTTTTATTATATATCAAAAGAATACATTAATTGGAAGCACCAACTTCCCAATTTTCCAACTACAACTGGAAGGAGGCTATGACCCCCTATTATCACTAAAATTTCGCCCGCAAATGGTTACAACAATCTAACATATTCAAGCAGCTATTAGTTCACCCATGGACCAAAAATGACCAAAAAACATTTCCAAAAGGTCCAAAACTATACAACCAGTTATAAAATCGACATGCACTAAGGATATACAGGTAGCGCACACACGTGTGCCAGTCAAAAACGTCGGAAAAACGCACATGTGCCCGATGTGCGACTATGGACGCAAAAAGCCACGCACAACTCAGAACGACACATTTATGATATTGGTCGACCTCCCACCCACTTCTGGTTCAGCTTCCAAGTCGATTTGACATCCAAATCTCGACTGAATCCAGATGGGTGGTTGGTCAAAGACCTAAAGGTGCCCTAAACAACCGCTTGTTCACACTTAAAGCTGGTTGTATAATACCTCAAATTTATGCTATAAAAAGAGTCCATGGGTGCACTACATCTTCAAGGAATTCATTTGTATCGTTATGTTGTTGATATTCTCTTGGAGGACTCTCTTTCCTCATCAAGAGTATGCTAGCACCATTGCACTTAGCCATTCATATCACCTCTTGAGTGAATGTGCTTTGGATTCTCTTCATCATTTCATTATAGTTCCTCATTTTGTAAGAAGAGCTCAAAATTTGGGGGTCCGAGAGCCCTCCCTTAGAGGAAGAAGGGACCCAAAGTCTCCCTTTCTCTTTGGTGCTTTATTTTCACTAATACAATTCTTTCCACTGGTGACATGAGTCTTGTTTGTTTCTTGTTCTTATGTCTTTATGCACTCTAGCTTAATTTTTTTTATCATTCTTAGTTTAATTCTTAGCTTAGCCTTTTATACTTTGTTCTTCTAACCCTTTCCTTTACTATTGTCTTTCCTTACTAACTGAACTAGGCTTGTAAGCACCTCTGTTTTGCTCATCTAGGTGACAAAAGAGACACAACAGATTGATGAATCCACTGGGGAAAGGTATCAATTTCCTACCCCATTTGGGTTATTTTAGCTCTTCTTTCTGTTTATTTAACCTGCAGGTACCATAACCGACCCAAGACGACCTGCAAAACATCAAATTCAAAGCTGAGTTGAGAGAATTCCATCCGAAATTTTCTTCACGGTCATGTGATAGTTGTGCGTGGGTTTATTGGTCCATAGTCATGCATCGTGCACACATGCGCCAAAACCACTGCAATATTCGACGAATTTTGCGCACTTGCACCCAATTTTTTTTTATAGTTCATGCATTGGCACTCAGAACGCCTCTGTCTATTCTGAGGCCCGCGCACCTATGCAAAAAAATACACATGGTAAGCTTTTTGTGATCTGTGGAGGGCCCATAGCCTTCTTAAAATTGATTCCATGCATATTGTAATCTGCACCACACTTATATTCCCTCTCCATATAAAGGGATTAGTCAAAACATAGGCACTTAGGTGTTAAAAATCATTATTTTTCTTCTTTTTTGATTTTATTTCGCCACATGGATGGCTTGATTTGACTAAAAAATAAGTTGGAATCATTCTACATCACATTTAAAACTTGCATTGGGACCAGAAATTGGATATCAATCGTCGAGTATGCTCTTCTCTCGTGCTCCAAAGCGATCTTGAGAATCATAAAGAAGTTGAGGGACAATTTCATCTCCCTTAAAAGGACAAAAATTTTAGGAGAGGAAAACAACCCCCCTCGGGACTCCTCTTAGTTTATTTTCAAACACATCTTAAAATTGTAAGGGCCCATACATGCCCACATGCTACAAAGAGAGGATAGTGTTGAAATTTACTTTCTTAGATCAAATCACTAGGGAAGTTTAAAGTTTTTGTAACGGGCCCATACATGCCCACATGTCCACAATCTAGGATTGTTTCAAAGCTTTCTTAGATTAAATCACAATAGGGAGTTAAAGGAATAGTAGGGACCCACATGTCCACATGCTAGTTTCCTAGGGACTTTAAAATTCCGCAAGGTTGTACCATTGACATTTAGTTAATTAGGCAATCAAAGACTTGTAAGGACCAAGCGAAGTCCACATGCAGCAAGGTGACACCTAATTTATTAAAAATATTGGCACACTTTCACTCATTCACACACAAAAGTCACTTCTCACTCACATAGTTTTCATCTCGAAATGTGGAGGTTGAAGTAAGTTTCTTCCAAAGGGATTCTGAAACACCCCACCCTTTTCTTGATGAAACTATCCACTCCCACTTAATTTCAACGAGATTGACTCACACCCCCAATCTCTCAAACAACCACATCTAAATTTTTTCTAAAAAATCACTAAGTTTTCCTCCACAAGAGGTGCCAAGAGAAATTTTTTAGTCTAGGTAGGATTTTGGGGATAGGCATCCAAATAACTCCCCATTATCTAGTTCTCAAATTTTCAAAACAATAGAAGTTGTCAAATAGAGAGCTTTAAATCCTCCAAGTCAAGTGTTCCTAACACCATAAGGCAGGGAGATGCCCATGAAGGGTTGAAGGCCGAGGTATGGTTGTTCTATGCGTCCCCCCTTGAGGCACCCACGTTTTGGACGAGATTCAACCCACGACCCATTTCTTAGGCCGGAAATCTAAATGTCGCACTTTGACCGAGGTACCTAGTGACCAAATTTTAAGACATCTACCCAGGTGGAAATTGTGGGCTGCAATTGCACCTTGATCGGATTTTGTGCGGCTATTGGGAAATATCGCCAGTTCTTTCAGGATATGCCCCCTCTACCCCTCATTATAACTGATTACTTCATCCTTCACTCGTTTCTCTTCCGATGGCTTTAGACCCCACTGTCGAATTCTATCAGAAGGTCCAGTGTTATTTTTAGAGGAAGGACGTTACGTATTTTAGGACACAAGCATTTTTTTTCTTTGTTCTCCCACATAGACAAACTACACCTATCCACATACGTGCTTCTTTATCAAATCACTTTATGTATGATTCCCTTCTGATTACATCTTATTAGGATATATATTGTGAAGGTTCAAAAAATTGCAGCAAAGGCTCTTGTTTATTTATTTCTCTCACCACCATTTGCACACATCCACTCAACTAGTTGGACATCATAGGGGACCCACAGAATCCCCATCATTCTAGACACTTGCTAAATCTCCCTCCTATTCTAGGGGGAGTTCCTAATCTTGCCAACTCATCGGCTCCACATTCTCACACCCCTGTGAGTGCCACTATCTTAGGATCAGGATTGCTTGGTTCCACCTTACTTGGGTCCACTTCCCAAGGTCAAACATCCCCCCACTCTCCTTTACACAGAAGCAGGGGACCAACTTATTCTCAAGGAGGAAGTACAAACCCACCTAATCCCCCTCAAGGGTCGGGTACACCAAACACTCACACTATGGTTGGAACTAATCCTCCACCACCACCTCATATGCCTTACTTGGCTTCCCTCAACATACCGGATCTAACTAAAATCACCAATGATCTTATATTGCACAACCCCGCATGGCCAGCAATGCCTACCAAACTCCCTTCAAACATCCCCAAATTTGAAGGAAAATCGAGAGACGACCCCACCAACCATATCATGACCTTTCATTTATGGTTCTCTTCAAACAACATCACAGACGATTCTATCCAATTGAGGTTATTTCAATGCACACTCACTAGCCCATCAACTAAGTGGTATGTAGAAGAAAAATCGGGATCCCATGTGACCTTTGAATCCTTGGCCAAAGCATTCTTAACCTTATTTCAACTACTAATTCGTCATGACAATGGCCTCGAACTATTCTCTGAGTTTAAACAAACCTCCGCCATGCACATCGTTGACCATATTCACGAATGGCGACGACGGCGTAGTGTTTGCAAAGTTGAAGCTACTCCACAACAATGTCTCAATTGGTTCCTCAAATCACTTGTTTCCCTCCTTGCCAAAGATGTGTCCGCCACCTTCCCCCAGTCTGAAGAAGAAGCCATTAGCAAGGCCCAACAGTTCGAAATCATCTATTCCCAATCCGGATACTTGTATACATTACTCCCTGACACCCCGAGACCCGTTCCATTCATCTAGGACAAACCTGTGATGTCTCACTCAGCGGATGGATTGATTGGTACCACTACACACCACAACTCACATCCCCAACAACCACCAATATATGGAACCCCTCAGTATCCTCTAGCATATGGAGGAATACCTTATTATCCTCCTCTCCCTTATCAACAACCATACCCTGTTGCCCTGACTCCACCCATAAGTGGACCCCCGCCAGCACCCACAGTACGCCCACCTATCCAACCAAGTGTTGGTAATCCCTCTACCTCAGCCTATACCCTAAGCAATAGTGAAAGCACCATGCCTTCCTATGTTCCTTATGGATCATTGCCACAACATAATCCATACTTTCCATTTCCTGGCCCCCCACAGCCTATGGCTCCACCACAAGGACAACCACATGTTGGGGTTAATTTTGTTCAACCATCTCTCATTTAACAATATCAAAATTTTGAACAGCTGAATACGGAAAATCCATCCCATCAGTCGAACAATGCCAAAAAGAAAGGAAAAAATCACAACAATAATAATCCCAGACCAGGAGGAAACCATAACCAACCCCAACATAACTAGTCTGTCGAGGGCAACTAGAACCAGGGGAATCAAAACCCCCAAGGGGGAAACAACAACAAACGACAGGGGAAGAAAAAAAACATTCACTCTAACTTCCCTTGTGCCCTTTGTAGTGATTTTGGTCACTATACTCACCATTTCCCGCAAATCGCTGACTTTAAACGGATGAAAGAATCTGGTAATGGACCACATCCGCCAGCACTGTCTGCCCCCCAGCAGGCCCCACAACAATATGTGCAGCACCCACCCCCGGCGGTGTTGCAAAACCCCATACCACACCAAGGGGTGATGAATACCCAACAAGACATGAAGCCTACGTAATCACAGTTGGGACGATATCCCAATCCGGGCAATTCGGCCAATCGCACTATCCTCCTCACCAGCGAGGAAGAAGTCCTTCTGCAAACATGCAGTCGTCAATATAACACACCCCCTGAGCCTACTCCCACTACCTCGGAAGCAACCCCAGTCACAACTGGACCCCCTTTAATGATTCCTCACCCTAATACTGAAATACCCATTCGTATTCCTCGCATCCCATTACGCAGGAATGTCCACAATCCTCAGGCTAGGGCGGCTCATAATTACAGTTTGGTTGATGACTTAGAACAATCTCTAGCTTCCATGTCAGTCTTAGAAGTCCTTCAAACTTGTCCCACTCATCGGAAGTCATTACTTTCCACCCTGGGGGTGGTCGACCATGCTGATACCCGACTCATCACATTTGATCTCAACAGCAGAGAACCTCGCCTCCCCGCTCTTATCGCTTTTCAAATCCCTGTGAAAATACATAACATTACAGTTCATTGATGTATCATTGATGAAGGTTGTTTTGCTACTTATATGTCTAATATAATGCACTCATTAATTATCAATCCAGGATTCGTAATCAACAGAGTTACAAGACACCAGTAAGAAAGGTAATTTCTAATGTCACAAGTATAGAATCAAACTAGATTATGTATGCTGGAAACAAATCAAAATAGCAAACTACAATGTACTTTGGTTGTCTTTCTCATAGAGTCCATCTATTCCATTATGGCACATGCAAGTATGAGATGGAATTGGTTCGATAGATTAACTCTGATGTCTGACCCAGAAAAATAACTCTGCAATCCACACTTTCTGAAAGAAAATCACACATCAACCAGCATAGCATGGGTAGTTCAATAGTCAATATGTTGGTTCTGCTATGGTTCACAATGAACTTCACTAGTTCTTATCCAAGTAGTTTTGACTATTGCTTCCAACAGCTATGATCACTCAAGGAAATCAAATTCATGAGAACAGAAACATAGCATATGGAAAACAGAGAAATTAAAGATCTCTAAGCAATTATAGAATGGAAATCTTAATCTAAGCTACACTTCTATCATCTAATAGAGTTAAAGTTTTATCTAATTCAATGTTTATATTATTGAAAACAAATACTAATGCTAATCTACAAAGAGGCTGACCTTTGTTGGGTGGTGGGCCCTTGCCGCTTCAACATGTCAGTTGTTGAAGTCTACAGGAAGATTGATTTTAACACACACATTACTCTCACTCACACTTCAAAACATAAAATCAAAACTCTCTTTAACAACTCAACTCATTCTTAATCATAGATAATCAGAATATGGAGATAAAATGACATTCCATTAATCTTCACTCAGAAAATATGTTATGTACTATCATACGCTGCTTACATATTGATGATATGCTAACTCTCCTACTACCCCTACCATCCTTGACACAACTATTTAAAAGTCTAAATCGTGAAACACAAGGAGGCGAAGTGATTTGCAAATCAATCAGTTGTTAAGTTTAATCATTTGGTTACATCGTTAGCTTCATCCTCATGACACAAAGTGCATGAGGATGAGGCAATTAACAAACTGTTCTTATCATAGCTTTGCTAAAACAAATAGATGCCCACCAATTGACTTAGGCGAGATCTGGCACTTAAATTAGTGCATAGGCTCTTCCATATTAGTACCGGATCGTAACAGGTAGATGGTATCGGATCACGATAGGGCGCAAAAGGTGGTACCAGATCATAACAAAGCATGGCCATTGGTATCGGATCATAACAGAGCGTGTTTGTTGGTACCGGATCACAACAGGTAATATTTAGTACCGGACGTGTTTGGTACCAGATCAGACAATAGAAATCTTGGTGCGCAGGTACCAAATCATGCCAGAGTTGGTACAGGAACACTAGACATCTAGAGGTCAAGATTTACATATGAAAAATTGAGCATTAGTACATGAAATATTTAATTCCTTAACTCGATAAACCACAAAATACATGAATTAACCATACTTTATATTATGACCTTATTACTGGCAACTGGTAGCGTTCTTGTCATTCACTCAAGCTTTAGATAGGCCAAAAATGTATAGGTGAAGAGTATAATAGGGTAATGAGAATGTCAATTTCAGGTCTCAACAAAGGCGCATCCACATGTATCATGTCCAAATCTGTATGGAAGAAACTTGGTTCCCCCGAGCTCATACCATATGCCATTACCTTAAGAGCTTATGATGGATGACCATCTTCTCCCGAAGGTCTCTTCCAAAATGTCCCTGTAGAACTTGGGGGAAAAATCATTCTCATTGATATTGAGGTTATCGATGCCCCACTTGATTACAATATCTTGTTCAGTCGTAGCTACATGTATTCTATGAAGGCAGTTTCTTCTTCTGTATTTCGAACCATGATGTTCCCCCATAATGGGAAGATCATTACCATCGATCAGGTTTCACATTATGAGCCTAACCTTTCTGCCAACATCAATAATATCCTCCCATTCGTCTAGAATAATCCCGATACATACCCACTCATCGATATGGGCCCCAAAATTTTCAAAGACCCATCCTTTCTTGGGACGTACCATGGCGCACCACCACTCATTCATCCTCCCAATCAAGTATGTGTTGTCTCATCCAACGAAGTTGCAGATATTATCCCTCCCACTGAGGCTTCTTTTTCCCCTGACATCCCATTAGTCACAAAATACATCCCTCAGGAATCTCTTGGAACTTACTCAACTCGACCCGTTCTTGATCTCCCCCAGGACCATATGTCGGTTTGGGAAATAGTCTCCCAAGCCATTACCTAAATCCCTTTCTTTTACCCCCCACCAGGTGTACAAGCTTTCCACGTAGCTACAACGCTTACCCTTCCTAATATGGTGCTGGAAATCCCAGTTTGGTATCTACATCTTCCTGAGATGGTCCCTCAACCATCCCTCCCTCCCCAAACAGAAGGAATCTCGATACAGATTCCCACACTTACCCCCACCGTCTCACCCACACCCTCACTCGTTAGCACCCCTGCTACAGCTGGGGGCAGGCAATAAAAGAAGGAGCCCACTACTCCACTTTCCCCACGTGTCCAACCTCCTTGCATGCTATGCGAAAAAGATGGACACCCACCAACAATTTCCCATCTCTCCCAGAGTTACGTAATCTTATTCAACTCCCTCGAGCACCACCACCGCTCATCGCTTCATCAAGTACTGTCGCCACCTCCCCAAACACAAGTAGCAAAGGATTGTGAACTAAATTCGCATGTGCCATCTGTTCAGAATATGGCCATCACACACACAATTGTCCAGCGTTACCTCAATATCGACATACGCTAACTGCAGTACGCCAAAGCTTTCAGCAAGAACCCAATCCATCTGCATAATCCTCAACCAACGTCACGGGCATCCATTATTCCATAAATTCAGTCAACGAACGTATGAGATTTCCTTGCTCTCTATGTGAATCACTTGATCATTTCACATATCAATGTCCTATGATCATTGAATACAGGCATCGCCAACTTGCCCTTATTCAAAATCATACCTCCCCTCCTCCAGCAGAGCCAGTAAGTACCCTTACCCCATCACTTGATATGGTTCGTATCTTTTCACCAGAACCTGAGGCACTCCCACCTCCCCCATGGTTCCTTGATGATTTATATGAGGATTTACCCCCAAATCCCCCCAATTCTCCAATTCATTTCCCCACGGAAATTCTATGCCCAACTACCATTTTTAACCCATAATATCTCGATATTTGGTTTATGTCGAGAGAGTCATCACAATCCACTTTTCATCCTTAGCCCCTGGGGGCTATTTTTCTCATATTCCGCTTAGGTACGCATGCTGGCATTATTGAATAGCCACTATATGATCTTTCTCTTCAGATATTGTTCATGTCGGGTATTTGTTTTTTCATGTGTGCAGGTACTTGATCATTACAAATCAGCGGTATCCTTCCAGGTATATTATCGACACTGGCATGTAGTAATTCCCTCTGACTATCAAGATGCATATCCCAGTCACACCCTCTGATTTTTTCCTTCTAGGATCCCCCTATCCGGCTCTGCAGTACCGTCCCCTCCACTGCATTTTGGTACTGTCACCCAGTATCAATCTCACCCACATGAGTTTCCCCATTCATCATTCCCCCCCATGCACTTTGACACTCATGTTGTTCTCACCATCTAGGGCTGGGAGTCTCGATAGTCTTACATCATGTCGTGAATCATCCACATGCTCCTTCCCCTCATTTTTCTAGCCTACCCAACGAATTCCCAGGATGCTTCCTCATGGTTTTATTTTGATTGTACTCCTGCATCATCATTTACCATCCATTTCATCCACCATCAGTTTTCCCATCTGCAAATTTCCCTCCATACATTTCCCTAATACAGAAACCCGCCTATGGGGCCCCAACCCTCCACTTGTTTTCCAACCAACTTGTGCCATCTTCAAGCCAAGCCATATTACACTCGAGCACCCGTTTCTATATCTGCATTATTATCCCAACTTATTTTTTAATTCTTTTTGTAATTAAGCCGTTGTTTCCATCATTTTACATAGATTTTTGTCGTCACCTTTGACAACCTTCTTCCTTTTTGTAAAATGCAACCCATGTCGCCCTTCGTTGGGGCATTCCTGATCACCTACTCCTGTTGACATCGTCCATAAAATCTGAGTATCCCACAGGCCACCTACCTCTACTCTCTGAGTTTGTTCACTTTGTCCCGCCTCTGGAACAACTTATCCCACGTCTAGTTGTCCCCCTGACACTCGACCTAGTTGTACGATTGTTGCCCCTTATACTTCAATTATATCCCCAACCAAGGGCAATATTAAGTCTCACCGCATCTTGACTTCATCCATGTACCTCATCAATCCCTAACCTCATCCAGTGGATTTCACAAAGCCCTTTGCTTCTTGGAGTAGCGTCCCCCTTTTTGTCGACATCAACATCGTTTCTAGAAGGGCGACAATATCTTGACTCTCATTACCTTTACAATGAGGAGTCTCAGACGGAACATGGAGAACCACCATTACTCTCTGTTGTAATTGACCCCCCTAACATTCGACTTCAACACTTTCTCATGTTACGGTGGGTCTTACTTTGCGACTATTGCAGTTGTTTTTATATTTGTCGAAGACGCCTGAAATTGGTTGGGCTATCAATGCCTGCAAAATCCTTGATACTTCCTACAAGTGTCATTGCCTACTTTTCAGAGTATTGTTCCTCATCATAATTATCCTCTACTCTTATCAACACGCCCCCGAGGGCGCTGCAGTCATCTTCACCAACACGCCACTTTAGTTACTGTTTTACACATTTTTTGAATTACATGACACGAGCATGGGGCATGCCCACCTCATTTGTACACAATTTATTTTTCCCACCTTGAGAAAGGTTGGCTCCTATAGGTCCCCCTCTCCCTCCAACGAGTCCTTCTTGATACTCTCAATATCGCTCTTTATTACAATGGTACTTTCAATAGAAGAAACATTGATGAATTTCGGCTATAGGTATGCTCTTAACCTCATCCATCAGGGGGCATCTGTTATCACTGAAATTTCGTCCGCAAATGGTTATAGGAATCTAACATCTTCAAATAGCTATTAGTTCACCCATGGACCAAAAATGACCAAAAACGCATTTCCAAAAGGTCCAAAACTACACAACCAATTATAAAATCGACATGCGCTAAGGATATACAGGCAGCGCACACACATGTGCTAGTTGAAAACGCTGGAAAAGTGCACATGCGCGACTATGGACGCAAAAAGCCGTGCACAACTCAGAACGACGCATTTATGATATTGGTCGGCCACCCACCCACTTCTGGTTCAACTTCCAAGTCGATTTGACATCCAAATCTTGGCTGAATCTGGTTGGGTGGTTGGTCAAAGACCTAAAGGTTCCCTAAACATCCCCTTGTTCACACTTAAAGTTGGTTGGATAATACCTCAAAGTTATGCTATAAAAAGAGGCCATGGGTGCACTACATCTTCAAGGAATTCATTTGTATTGTTATGTTGTTTATATTCTCTTGGAGGACCCTCTTTCCTCATCAAGAGTATGCTAGCACCATTGCTCTTAGCCATTCATATCACCTCTTGAATGAATTTTCTTTGGATTCTCTTCACCATTTCATTCTAGTTCCTCATTTTGTAAGAAGAGCTCAAAATTTGAGGGTCCAAGATCCCTCCCTTGGAGGAAGAAGGGACCCAAAGTCTCCCTTTCTCTTTGGTGCTTTCTTTTCACTAATATAATCCTTTCCATTGGTGACATGAGTCTTGTTTGTTATGTCCTTATGCACTCTAGCTTAATTGTTTTTATCATTCTTAGTTTAATTCTTAGCTTATCCTTTTATGCTTTGTTCTTCTAACCCTTTCCTTTATTGTTGTCTTGCCTTGCTAACCCAACTAGGCTTGTAAGCACCTTTGTTTTTCTCATCTAGGTGACAAAAGAGGTTCAACATCCCCTATTTATAGGATCCAACCCGAAGAAAGCTACAACTCCCTGAATTCTCTGGCTCCAACTAGAAGGAGGCTACAACCCCCTGATTCTCAGGCTCCAACATGAAGGAAGCTCCAACTTCCTGTATTCTCCAAAACCACTAGAAGGAGGCTACAACCCCCTTTCCTTGCCCCATCCCACTGCCATGAAATATAAATGTAGACCAAACTATCACTACCACTGATATTGTCACTGCATCTGATAATCAACCTGTAACTGATCATCAACCTCTAACCTGTCATTGTCCCTGTCCATGTATCTGTCATTAATATATCAACCAGATCTGCTCATATAGACTATATCAACATCAATTATCCAAACCATGTACCAAATGTACCTCAAGCATGCATCATACCATAAACCATAAGATATGCCTCAAATATATGCCACTATCACAAATATGTGCCTCTAACAATGAAACATAACAACCATATGTAATATACCAAGGATATGTCTCAAGCATGTATCAATGACACCAAAACATGGACCTCAACCATATGCAACCATATACCAAAAGAGTCTCCAAGACATGCCTCAAGCATGTGCCATACCATCCAGAATACAAGCCTCAACCAAACATATAAAAGACATACCTTTACTCATGAACAAGACCAGCTGCATACAGTCTCATATCAATAAACCAACCTGGTGCATGTCATATTCAACAAACAAGAGATATCATCTTCTTCAAACTCTTTTCTATAGATCTGTGATTGGTTCCACTACTATCCACAGATATCTGCGCTTTTCTCCTTTACATCCCGCGTACATTCGTGCTCTTTTGACCTACAACCTATGGATACCTTAGAAACTAGGGTTACTAACATTTTTTGCAACTTTGAGACTTTCACCTTCAACCTTCTTTTGCACCCTCAAACTTTCTACCTCATACTCAACCTCAAATTCACCAATAGACCAAAAGTTCTTCACAAGATAGATAATCAATAGAGATGTGTGTGAATTGTTGCTTATGAAATACTCCTTGAGGGGTATTTATACTTTTGCTAAGTAACTTATTTCCTTACTTTAGGGGTTTCTTGTTACAACCACTTAACTCTTTCATTAATTGTCTTGTAACCAACTAGGGGCTTTGTAACCCATCCAATTGTATGACCTCATAACTCCTTAGTCGTGGGGAACCACGTGGTGTACCACCTATCATCGAAAATGGAACACCAAGGACTATCCATTTATGAATGTATTACATGAATTTAAACTATTTTTCATGTCCTTATTTCCTCGATTAACTTTGGGTTTCATAACCACACCTCTAGGGCTTCTTGTGGACTTCTTCAAAGTTTCTTCTAGTGAGGGCCATGCTTAGAGCTATGCCATAATCGAACCGCTTTGGAGACTTCTCTAAATACACCCATCACTTATATTGACATCAATGATAACCATTTCTTGTTGACATCAATGACAACGAACTATCCAACAAATTTTTCCAATTTTCTAAGGTAATGAAATAAATTTCTTTTTCTTTCTTACATAGAAGAAATTGGCCCATAATATGTATTGTTTATAGACTTCAAACACAAATATTATATCTGAAACATAGAATGGAAGATAAATTGGGGCTTCTCGAGAGTAATAAACTCTGATTATGTTGTAATGTTCATTTGATTCAAAACTTCCCCTTTTTATCTAGGAAGGTTGCCACGTCCAATGATAGTCTTGAAGTACCATTTCCATACATGATTTTTTTGAAAGAAGAAACACACAAATCATAAACTTCATAAACATGGTACATTTTTTTCTACTTCCACAAAGAAGGGTACCATGTATGAACAAGGTCTACTTTACAGTCGACCTACTTTACTAAGTAAAATCCTTGGAATACATAACAATAGAAAATAGAAAATATTAAATAAGCGGACATATAGAATTTCTTGTCCCTCTTAAAGTTCGATAATTGGAAGGATATTTTAGAGGAGATAATTTTCTACCAATCGAAAATTGCTTTCTTTTGGATAGAAAAGTATAAGATATAAAGAGACAAACAGGGAATTTTAGCAGTGGACTCTTGTCCAAGAATCCTAGCAAGAAGTCATGCCATATCTTGATATGGTTTTCTCAGTTGACTAACCTTTATTATTGATATATCCTCTAGAAATGTTGTAAGATCTTCAAGATACTGTGGAAATATGTCCCAACCACCATTTATAGCTTTCATGAAATCCTTTTTTCTTCATCTTTGAAGGTCATTGTTGGCTCAAGTAACATGAGCATTTTGTTAAACATTGATCGTGAGAAAGAAATCAAAGATTGTCCTTGCAACTAAATGACTCTTTGGTTCTTCTCATAATTATTTGTGCACCATATAACAAGCTCTGTAGCATCAAAGACTTCTAGAACACACCTTGATTTAGCAATTCCAAATATCCAAATATCATTAGTATCTCTTTCTTGAGGCGACAATGTAGAATAATGTTTGTAATCCCTAGACCAGTGATATTTTGGATCTACTCGTGTGAATGTATTCAAAGTATCCCCATAGAAAAATTATTTCCTCATGGCCATCGTGCTTTAGAGTTGGAGAATTATCCACAATACATTTTATCATTAATACCAAAGTAACCCTTTTTACATAATAACCCCTACAACTCTTTTTTCGAAAGAACGCTTAGGGAGAATTTAATTTGAATTTATCAAGGATAGTCTCAATTAAATTGTCATTAATAATGGTCCTTTGGTAACTAACCATTTTTTGTCTCCAATAAGATTTTCATTTAATGTTACTCAGGGAACATGACAAAAGAAATTAATATTAACTACAAAGAAACGAAGCGGTGGAGAAACAAATATAAAGGAAAGGAGTGGAGAAGTTTGATCCCACGGTAAGATCTCAAAATATGGCTAAGTGTTGCAAAGAAAGCATAGGAAAGAAAAGAAGACTCTTAAAACTTATGATATGATATCCACCATCGTGGTAGAACGTTGAATCGATTAAGTATTGAAATGTTAAGAGAGAAGAATGAAGTCTTAGGAAATGATTAAGTATTGAAGCGGACGAATGGAGAATCAGACATAAAATACATGAGTGAATCAAATCCGTGGTAATTAACACTAGGAAAAATTCTAAGTATGGTGAGATTTGAGGATCATGGAACTTTGTAGTGCATTTTGGTGATAGCGGAGTTTCAGACTTAGATAAATATGCGTGATCAACCCGCGAACCCACCATTCCGCGAAAAACTCAAGAAATGACTAAGTGTTGGTGCAAAATGGATACGAGGGAGAGGGAAAGTGCACTTTGAATAGCGCGGGACTTGAAGAGAGGGTTTATGAACCCACGAGAAATGGAAAAAATTTTAAGTGTGGGAAATGAGATGTACAAGAGAGAGACTTATAAAATACTTAGTGAAATTTAGGATCAATAAGAGCATGGATGGTCATTTTTTGATGATCGATTGTGATAAACTCTCTTGAAAATCTCTCTGTAATATTTTCTTTTGCACTAATAAATTGCTCCAAGTGGCCACGTTGGATAGGGTTGTGGATGTTTCCCCACAGGGGTTTTACCATGTAAAACATTGATGTGTTGATTTTTGATATGGTTGTGTGAGTGGTTATTGAAGTTGTTCATCCTCTATTGGAATACTTTTGTTGTCAAACATGGTATCAGAGCACATTTGAAGACCCACTCTCGTTGTAGATAGAGATATTGAACCCGTGTTGTTGCATCTATGGTATCTTCCATTTTAGTAAATTTATGGGCTGATAGGACTATTTCATTGCGTTCGGAGAACTTCTTTCAGCTAGAAACACTTTTCATTTCACTCGAAAAGGGTTTTTCTTTCCCGAGATATGACCATTTCAATTAGATCTGGAGGTATAAATACTGAATACGCACTTTTAAATTTTTATAGAGATAATATTTTGGTTTTCTATTTTTTATTTCTGGGTTGCTACTCTTTTTTATATGTATACGCTCTTTTCCCTACGCACTATGTGATATCAACAAATTAGAAACATAATAGAAAGGGTTTTTTTGTCTGCATATGCTCTTTTTCGTGTGTTTTGTGTGATCTCGGTAAATCACAAATAGAGGGAAAATTTACATTTTCAGGGTAAGCTAACTGAGATCTAACCCTTGATGTTTTCAAGAAATGGTTTTTTTTTTTTTGTGTGTGTGTGTGTGTGAATGCATGAAAATATTTTCACCTCAAGGTCATCTTCACAACAACAACATCCCTAATCATCCTTCTTAAGACTATAATGTGTTTTGCACTAGCTCACTTGGTTGAAAATTACTTTACTTGGTAAGAGGTCTTGAGTTCAAGTATTTTTTTTGTTATTTTTTTTTTTTAAAGTTCATGCATTCGTTGTAAAGTGCATTTCACTTTATTATAAAAGTGAATTACTATTAAATAACCTTAATATTTTATTTTAAATTATTTTTTGCATGCAACTTTCATTTACAAAGTAACTTCATTCTAAAAGTGATTCCCGCTTATTCTATAAAAGTGGGTCACTTCATAAGTAACTTATTTAAAAGTGAGATTATAGGCACAATTAGGAGGAGCATCACCACATGGACCAACTTCTACTTTTCACGTGATTCTTTGGTTACCCTTTATGTTTTTTTTCAAAAGGGCATAACTTTCACATTTGAAGTCCATTTTCAGTGTTGGTTTTTTTAAATAACCTATTTTTTCGAGAAATTTTCATCCATACCATCAATTTTAGCCTTTAAATACATATTCTCTACATATTTAATATGGATTCTCTATAAAGAACCAATCTAGTTCATATAATGAATATTCAATATAATTAGGATAGTACACAACAATCCATTAAGAATAGTAAATATATTTGAATAAGTATGAATCGAATATGAGATAGATGATAGATGATGAATATATGAGATGATTACAATGACCCTCGTGATGGTATACATATAGGCATTGATCGGCCATGAGGTGAAAGATATGTCTCTTTCCCTTTCATTAATTAACTATTAATTATTATTGTTGT
>JZKD02S0260507.1:304936-317110 GCA_000966675.3 Picea glauca
AATTTTCTGCTTCCACACGAATTGTCGATATTGTCTCTCTTTTTTTTCAAATTTGTAGTTTGTCTATTTGTAATAAGAATATTTTTTATATATCTTTTTAGCTTATTGGTGTCCATAATGGTTTTTATGATTTGGATAACGATAAGGCATCCATCCTAATCTCTTGTGGATCTTGTTTGTTGGATCTCTCTTTTGCTTTTGATGTTTTTGGTAATTCAATTGGATCTGTGTTTGTTCCCTTATATGAGGTCTGGGAAATATTTGGTATCTTCTTTATGGGATCATTCATAGTTCCCTTGTCGACCATTGATCATGTACTGATGGTTTTATGCGATATTTTTTTTTACAACTTTTTTTCATCTTCTAACTTCTTAATTCATTCGATCAAGTCTTGAATAAGAATGTATATATTGAATAATAATGTATATAATGATATAAAATAGATGATGATGATGATGATGATGTACAATGATGAATGTCCCAAATATATAGAGAACCCAAAGGCACATATGGTGACCATCCATGAAAGGATGTGTCCCTTAGACAATTAATAACTATTCATTATTATTATTATTATTATTATTTACGATTTATTATTATTATTATTTTTGTAAGTTCACAGTCACAATTCTATTAATTTTTCAAAATATCATACAGACAAAAGAGCTTTGTTGTTGACCTACCACTTGGGAAACCAGACCAATGACAAAGGAAAATAGCATCCAACCATATATGTTGTCTATTTTGTCCAAAAAACTTTTAAAACTAGAAGTGTCAGAGATACTCTCCTATGAGATTGAAAATAATTATCAAATATATGCCTATTTTTGTCTATTATTTTAGAAAAATACATTTTAATGGTACTCAGCTTCAAGGGGTCGAGGACCTAACAGAGAGATCTAGAGGATTTTATGTCTGAGCATTGTTGTGTTCGGCTTGCTAGTTACGAGATACTGTTGGCATTGTCAGATTGTTGGAAGCAGGCAGGAGATAAGAAAGAATCTCTTTGATCGTCATATGATGACCATCAAGTTGAAGTTGAACTATGTTTTGGGCATCCTCTCTAGTCTAAAGAATTTGGCCCATAAAGTTCTTGATGTGCAAGTATAGTTCTATTTTCTTCCAGTAGCGAGTCTCCCTTCCTCTTATGTGACCTACATTTGGAACCCAATGAAATGTAGTTTCAAGAACTTCAGAATCCATGGTCATGTCCCGTTCTAAGCTGATTGCAACTTAGAATTCATCTAGATTTTTTTTAAAGCAGTGGAGAATGTTTCTCTTGTAGTTGATGGTTGCATTGTATGCCTCTTGTTGTACTCAAGAGTTTTGTCTTCCCTCTTCCTAATGATGCGAGGAAGAAAATGCAGGTGCCCAAAAACCTTGACGATAATCTGGAGTACAACTATGTCGAGGTGCCATGGTGTCGTGGAGGAGAGCAAGGAATGAAGGGTGATACAAGAGTGAGAACAAGGGATGAGCGCACCAGTCACCGACAATGTCCAGGAGGGACCTAGATCTCGGAACTGAATTCATGATTTGCAGAGTAGGCATCAAACTATGGCTCAGTCCCACGTCCTTCATTTGAATTGCAGATCTTATCATAGAGAAGGAGGATCGTGAGGGGATAATGAATCCTCTCATCGAGAGTATGGGTAGTTAATATCATTTAAAGCTCTGTCCAAGTGGCGTCGATGACTATAACCTGATTCCAGTGCTAGGCCCACGGACTCGTGGGAGCTCGCATGGCTTCTTGTTCCATGTATCTCAAGGTGAAAACCATACCTTAATTGATGTAGTTGGATGTTGAATGGAAGGTCATGTCATTGTACATTTCTAGAGTTGGAGGGGGTGTCAATAATGGCCACCTAACTACTATTTCCCACCTGTACTAGTATCCTTAAATTCTAAGACAGATGGCAAGATGGAGGATCCTCCCAATGTTTGAAGTCTAATCCTGTGGGAGCCACCTCATTAATATGCATGATTTCATCCTCGGAGATGGGTCTCCCTTTGGTTCTCTTCCTGATCACCCCATCTGGGGGTATTTATGATTTATTATTATCACTAAATAGTATATATATTGTATGTTACATTCCCCCAATTATCCTTTTTTATGAGTACCAACTACTTTTCATGGAAATCCCATATGGAGGATGTATTAAGAAGTAAATGATTGTATCATATTACCTTGGGAAAGAACACGAACCCACTTATGATGAAAATAAAGTCGAATGGGATAATAAGAGTGACGAAGCACATGGACTAATTGGAATGTCCATCGCTCTTGATTTAAGGTTTCACCTTCAAGTAATTGATGGCCTAGAAAAATCTTGGGGAAAGCTTGAAGTTATGTTTGGTAAACACAATATTTTTTTATCCCACCAGATAGAAAATTAATTATTGACCTTAACTCCAAATGATTTTCCGTGTATTGAATATTATTTATCTAAGTTCAAAACACTTAAACTTTTATGTATAGATTACAAAATAGATTTGAAGGAAGATCAGTGCATCTATATTATTCTTTCTAAGCTTGGTAGTGCATATTATGTGTTTGTATCTACCTTTTATGCCACCAGAGAATCTATTGGGAGTGCTTACCAAACCCCCATGTTGAGTCTTTTTTTGATTCTTTGATTAGAGAGAAAGATAAATGTGTGCAACTTGGAGTGATCAACATTGTAGGTACCTCCAACAAAACCTTAGCGGCTTAGCGGAAAAATAAATTCAAGAATCCCAAGAATAAAAATCCTTGCCTCAACAACAAGCAAAACAAGGGTCCCAAACCCTCTCAGCCAACTTTCGCTCCTAATGGTGACAAAAGAAAAAAATCTAAAAATAAGAAGACTTGGGCATTGCAACTTTTGTGGGAAAAATGGTCATGTGGAGTCCAAATGTTTTAGGAAGATGGAATCTTTAGAAGCAATGATGAAGAAACACAACATCAATATTGATTCTTCTTATTCTAACTCTTGTTCTTATGGACATGCACTTTATGCTTCTAGTTTCTCCTTCAATGCATCTTCTACTTCTTCTTCTGATGTGTGAATTATTGATTCTAGAGAAACTTATCATATGGTTAAGGATAAAGACATATTTTATGTTCTAAATGAATGTAACACCAATAAAATATTTATTGGTGATGATAGATCTCTTAGTGTTGTAGGGTCTGGAACAAATCAGGTAGATAATGGTCACTTCAATGATGTATTATTTGTTTCAAGTATTTCCTACAACCATTTATCATTATATCAGATCACTCATTCAAGTGAAGGTAAAACTATAGAGTTTTCACCTCACCAAGTTATAATTAAAGATTTAAAATATCCTAATCATGTCCTCGCAACTAGAATTGTTGATGATATTACTAGGTGGTACAAGTTTGACAACTTTGGGTCATCATCTTTTCCATCAGTTTTTGTTGCTCATAATGATGACTTGAGAAAACTTTAGCATGAGTGGTTTGTTCATCTAAACTATCACCCATTGCAACAACTATGTAATTAACAGATGGTGACTAGTCTTCCTCTTATTTCTTGTAGAGATGATGTTTGTTCCAGTTGTGTTCTCAAAAAATATCATCGAGACATTTTTTCAAACGTGCCTCTTAGCACGCCTCAACCCCTTTGCATCTTGTTCACAGTGACTTGTGTGGTCCATTTTACTCCCCTTCTTTTTCTAGGTGCAAGTATTTCTTAACTTTCATTGATGACTTCTCTAGATGCACTTGGTCTTATTTCTTAAAACTTAAGAGCGAATTGTTTGACAAGTTTTTGGCATACAAGGCCCTTGTAGAAAAACAATCTAGACATCAAATTCAAAGGTTAAGAACAGATAATGGATGAAAATATGTGAACAACAACTTTACAAGTTACTACACTACATAGGGCATCCAAATGCAGCACATTGTTCCATGTACACCGCAACGAAATGGTGTTGATGAGAGAAAGAATTGTGCATTAAAAGAAATGGATAATTGTATGATCCGATCTAAGGGATTACATATTAATTATTGGACGGAAGACACTGACTGTGAAAATTACATAGTAAATCGCACTCCCACAAAGGCTCTAAAAAATATAACACTAGAGAATCATGGAATAAAATTGATCCAAATGTAAGCCACTTTTGTGTATTTGGTAGTGTAGCATGGAGTCACATTCCTGATGAGAAAAGGAAAGATTTACAGCCTAAAAGTGAGAAGTGTAATTTTTTTTGGTTATTATGAAGATGTCAAATGTTACATACTTCTTCAACCTCATTCTAATGAAATTATTACTGGAAGAGATGTAAAATTTGATAAAAATATCGTTACATGTGAGCCTAATTCAACATTTTTTCCCTCTACGGTCTATGAGCCATCTGTGACATTTGTGCCATATTATGTTCCTATTCTGGTTTCTTCTTCTTCAAATGAGGACAGTAAGGATAAAAATCCACCTCCTCCTTCTCACCTTCCTCTAGATGATTCCATTTGACATGAACCTTCACCAACACCATAGCTTCTTAGAAGGATCTGTTCAGCTTGAGAAGAAACTGGTGATCTTGTCAGTGATCCTTCATATTAGTGTTAGACAAGTTCATAGTTCCAGCGAGCCTCTTCTCTTTTGGCTCAAGTTTCAGAGACTCATGATCCAAAAACATTTGTAGAAGCTTTAGGTCATCTATATTGGTACATGTCAATGAATGAAGAGTATCACTCTTTAATGGAAAATGATACTTGGGATCTTGTACCTCTTCTGAAAGGAACAAAACTTTTCAGATGTAAATGAGTGTATAGAACTAAGTATGCATCATATGGAAGTGTTGAAATACACAAGGCCTACTTAGTTTCCAAAGGGTTCTCTCAAGTTGAAGGCATTGACTATAATGAAACATTTTCCCTCGTCACCAAAATGAATTCCATCTGTCGTGTCCTATCCCTTGCACCCTCACTTCAATGGGAGGTCCATCAGATGGATTCCAAATCTGCCTTCTTGCATCAATATTTGCAAGAAGAAATCTAGATGGAACAACCTCATGGCTATGTCCAAAATCACTCAAGCCTTGTTTGTCACCTTAAGAAATATATTTTTGGTCTTAAGAAATATCCTCAAGCTTGGTATGCCAAAATGGATAGATTTCTTCTTGACACTACCTTTTCTAGATGTCATTATGATCCTAATGTCTATACCAAGAAAGTAGGAATCCATCTCATAATCCTTGTTCTTTATGTTGATGATCGTATCCTCAATGGTAGTGACCCTAAACTTTTAAACCATGTGAAAACCAACCTTAAGAAGAAATTTGAAATGACTGACTTAGGTTATTTGCACTATTTATTTGGCCTCCAAGTTTTACAAAGGAAGGAAGGAATTTTTTTTTCTCGATCTAAGGATGCTTGTGACCTTCTTCGTTGCTTTTCATATGGATGATTCTAAACTTTCTTTTTCTCCCTTTCATTCTAGATTCATACTTGTTTCCAATTGTACTTCTCCCAAAGTTTATGCCACTTTGGACCTTCAGTTAGTTGGTAGGCTCTTATATTTGACTCATACCTGTCCCAATATTTCCTTTGTTGTTGGTATTTTTCTGGGTATATGAAAACACCCCATGAAATCCATTGGAAAGAAACTAAAAGGATACTTCAGTATGTCCAAAGTATATTTCAATTTGAGATACATTATAGATCAAGGGGGAATCCTTTATTAGTTGGTTTCACTAATTTAGATTTGTTTGGTGAACCTAATGATCAAAATTCTATTGTAGGTTGTGTTTTTATCCTTGGTTCGGGACCTGTCACTTGGGCCTGTAAGAAACAATAGGCTATTTCTATTTCTTCAGCACAAGCATAGTACCAAGCAACAGTTAATGCAAGTCAAGAATTTGTGTGGCTTCAATGGATCCTTTCAAAGTTTGGATTCCAGTAGAAGCATTTGACCACCCTCTGGTGTGACAATCAAAGTTCCATCAAGATCGCCAAAGATCCATTTCAACATTAGCACAACAAACACATTGAGCTACACATGCACTTCATCAGAAATCTCATTCATGATCAAGTTATTGAAGTGTTATTTTTCCCTATAGAATATCAAGTTGGAGACATTTTCACAAAGTCTCTTACAAAAGAAAAGTTTTCCAAACTTTGATCTATGTTAGGAGTTCAAGAAGTTGTCATTAAGAGGATATAGGCTCTAATGACTCCTTCCTTCTCATATTGTGTCTCCTTTGTAAATCCTTCAATCCTATTCCAATTTGCTCTTAAGGGGGGATGTGAGGATATTTAGACACTTAGGAGTTAGTTAAGATCAACTTGGTCTAATGTGTCATTAGGTTAAAGTGTGTTTCTTTAGTATGCATTTTTAGTTAGGAAAACCAATGGTCATGATATGTTCTCGACATAGAGTGATCTGATGGCTCATATTATCCTCGATATTAATGACTACATTGGTTTGTGGCTTAGCACCCAATTGGCCCATGATCTCTATTTAAAGAGCATGAAGGGTCATTTTCCACTGATCGATTGTGATAAACTCTCTTGTAAATATCTCTGTAATATTTTCTTTTGCATTAATAAATTGCTCCAAGTGGCCACATTGACTAGGGTCGTGGATGTTTCCCCATAGGGTTTTTACTACGTAAAAACATTGGTGTGTTGATATTTGATCTGGTTGTGTGAGTGGTTATTGAAGGTGTTCATCCTCTATTTGAATACCTATGTTTTCAAACATGGATCGTGAGTGAGACTTCCCACTTCATTGGGAAATCCCACATCATTGGTATTGGAGCATTCTGATCTAGCCTTAGGTTTATGTATTTTTCTCTTTTTTTTTTTCCTTTTGATCTAGAATAGGTTTGGGTATTGGCTTCAATTTAATGTGCTTCTATTGTTTCTTTGGTTACCTAGTTCTACCTTACACCTCGTATTAGTCTACTCTTGTCCCTCCTCTTGATATGGTATGCCTTCTCTTCACATAGTCCACACATACACGATCCACATTGACTTCATTCAAAGGGAAACCTTCATTCCACTTGCATTAGTGTGGATATATTTTGCATCATCCTTTGAGGACCCATCCACCAACACAACATGACATTTCTAAACAATAATTGGAGGTATCCATTGGAGTCTTTTTAGTTTATCGCTATAAAATCCAACATGATCATATCCAAGTCATCATTAAACCAGGGAATTTAGTGTGCATCTTCCACACTTATCCATTTGACACCATAAGTATTACCCCCCTCATAATATACTATGCAAGAGGCCAAACACGTGACCATAGGTACTTAATACAATCAAGAAGTCCACCCCTTGTGCATAGGTTTGATTCCCTTCCACATCCAACCTCAAGGTGAACATAAATAGAGACTTTGAAATTGGGGAAGAAGTGAGTGAGTAAATATGGAAACCTTCATGGAATTGAGGTTCGTGTTGTCCTTGAGACAAGCCCCTGCAAATGAAGAAGAATACTACAATCCCTAGTGAAGGAGGCTTAGCATGGAAATCACACGAGGATCCATGTTCCAATTTTTTCTCTCTTCTTCTTTTTAGTGCCTTCACCACGGTTTGCCTCACTCTATCGATGGAAAAGATGTTAAAATATTTCTTGGTCTAGATTGATAATAATTTAGACTATTGGGGTCCTCTTGTGTTGGTTGTTGCATATATTCCATTAACGGTGACTATAGTTCCAACATTTCTATCCTTGAACAGAGGTCTCTATATAAAAGTTAAGTGGTTTATTCATCTTTATAATATTTAAAGTTGTTTTATGTTTTGGATTGACATGGTTGTTGACTTTGGGTTTCCTAGAACTCTTATCCTTCACCCTTCCAAGTGTTCTTTCAAGGAATGGAGTTCATAGTTTTCCATCCCTCTTTCTACACAACTAGACACTAAGTATGTGCATGATTGCAAAGGAGGAAGATTCAAGGTATTATTGTCTTATGTGCCATAATATCTTACTAATCTCCCTATGTGGAAATACTATGTAATGTAAAAAATAATCATCCTTGATTCAACTTTGTAAGGTGTGTGGTAGCTAACATAAAAATATAGCTACATGTTTCATCTCCTCTAATTTTTTTGGTGAAATATCGTTGTGTTATAAGTCCTCATTGGCAGGTGCATAAATAATATAAGATTGTCTTGGGTACATCCTGTATCTAGAATAATATCCTAGAGAAATGGCGAGCACTGTGCTTGGATACCTAGGTGTCTCAGTAGATGGAAATATGTCCATAGGATGGCCAGTTGTTTAATATTTACAGTTGAGTTGATGTTAGGCCCTAGACAGATTCCCAATAAATCTCTTAAGTACCAATGCTTGGCCCAAAGGTATGGTTGGTTCCCAGCTAGTACGTTGTTTGAGATAATAGTCTAACAAGTGAAGGGAGGATCATCAACATTTGATTCTAAGAACCCACAATGCATTTTTGATATTCTAAGATGTCCATAAGTTGGCATCATCACGAACATTTTGGGATTCTTTGTAACATTACCTTGAGTGGTGATTTTTCCCATTTCATTATGTATTCTCATAAGCATGTTATGGTACCTGTGACTCTCGGAGTTTACATGTCTTCTTTAGGAAGTTACTTGGGGAGTTAATGTCTCCATGCTAGATTTTTTTTGGAGTATCTACTTCGAAAAAAAATTCATTTAGATCACACCACTTTGAATGGTGTTTTAGTAGCTTGTTTCAGTTGGTTTCGAGCATTCCTATGATCCTATATGAATTTGGGTTCTATTATGTTTATCGTAGTGTCCCCAAGGCCGAGCCCTATTACAGATCATGATATATGCAATGAATTGTAAATGTGTTCTATAGGCTGGTGAGCCAAGTTTTGTATAAGTTGGAAGGCTTATGTGGTTGTTAGGGTAGGAAGCCTAAGTGTTTGAAGTCCAGGAGCCTGTTGTTGTACTTGTATGTATGCAGAATATTTAATAAAATATAAACACCGCCAGGTGCATACTGACCACGATGAATGAGTGAAGGGGGACTGAGCGTCCACAGAGTGGGCAAGGAATTAGGGGTTGGAAGGTGGGAAAGGGGCTAATTGTTGAGCCTAGTGGATAAGCCTAGGGGGGCTTAAACCTGGAAATAATATTTTAATATTATTTCAAAAGATATGTGCATCATATGTTTTTATCCTAAGTCCTTTTGGAAGGACACGTGATTTCCCAAGTGGTGGGAGGAACGCGTGCTAGTGGAACGCATGCAAATAAAACGGGAAAGGAACAACGGTGAGGGGGGATCTCTCACATTCCATTCGACCCGACTACCCTGAGCAGGAGCCGTACGATCCAGTCTGCAAGAGACCTCGAATATGTCTGTTACAGAGAGGAAACCTGGGTTGGGTGCTGAAGAATACGTGTTTACCCTTGTTCAGAGCCGTGAAGTCTGTCTGTGAGAGAAAACCAGTGTGTGCATTCCCTAAACTAAATGTCCATGTAAATTTCAGGGAAGAGTCTCTGTTTTCCCAGGAAAAGCTGAGCGAGATTTTGCGTGAAGCCCTATTCTAAAATCTTGACCGAGAGAACATCCTATGACTGCTAAACTGGTTCTTGGGAAGCCTGTGTCCATTTTCCCTGTGTTTGTTGTAGCGCGCAGTTCTGGACTGCGTGAGGCTTGTTGGCCTGTGAGCGACTCCCTCCAGTTGAGAGAGTGCGCAGAGGAAGGAGAGAGCTCTTGGAAGGAACCCTGTAGTTGCCACAGAACCCGGAGACTTTCGGTCCGTTCTGTTCCTATAACCCAAGGTAAGGGAGACTGGCAGCCGAAGGACTGTCCAGGTGACAGAGAAGGTGCACTCTCCTAGGGTGGAACAGGCATGTGGGGAATGAGGGTCTGTGGGCAGTGAGCGTGGGAGATTCCTGGAGAGCGTTCTTCCTGGTGGTTGTGTGTGACTAAATTCCCTGTAACCTCAGCCTGAGTCTGGATTCCTTGCCCTGGGGTGGAGCTCAGTCCCATCTCAGGGGTGACCCACTGTTAAGTTGAGGAGCAGTGCGGTCTACGGCTGGGAGGTTTGTTGAAGGCCTGCATTTGGTTGGTGGATTCCACCATTGATAAAGATAAGTATCTGAATTGTGTTTTATCACATTTGCATGACTCTTCTGGATACGTTATCATGTTTTCCGCTGTGTAAATGAATTACTGTTGAATGCTATGGCTTGTTTAATTGTAGCAGTAACTTATATACTTTACTCTGAGATTTAAGTGTGTTTAATTGTTTAAATGCATGTGCTTATAATGTCTGTACGAATTATGTAAAAATTCATGTATAGAATGGTAACTGAGAGGTTTGAAAACCTCGGTAGTGAAAAGGGTACACTACAAATTGGTATCAGAGCCCAGGTTTCGACACTGAGCCTTGATAGGCCAGTGGAGCGATCTTTGGACCGAGAATGCGAAGAAAAATTGGGTCTGGAATGGCCAATTTCAGACCCTGGGTTGCTCCAAAGCGTCAAGGAGATACTTGACGAGTTTCTTTTAAATCTCAGGAGGTATGGCGACATTATGAAACCGCAGCCAGTGTGGTATGAGTCCACAGGGAGAGAGGACTCCATGCCGGCGGTGTTAGAACCGTAGGATCTGTTCGGGAGGGAAGGCGAACCCTTGTAACCGTCAGATCTGGAGAATGTGCACAAGGTTTAAAGCCTTTGGATACTGCACAGGAGGTTACGACCACACCAAGAGTTTAAACTCGGGAGGATCGTGAGTCGTAAGATCACTGTGGGATTATCCGTCAACTGTCCGAGTTGACAGAAGTTGCACGGGGTTTAAGTCCTCATGGGTAGAGGAGAAGTCCCGGAGAGACGTCGGGATATTGGAGTCATTGGGGTTTAAGAAGTCGAGAGAAATGAGACCTTGTGAGTCTCGAAACACCAAAGAAACCATAGCCGTGAATCTCGGGTGGACACGTGTCTTGAAATTTTCCATTCCAAAAAATCAGAAATCGCGAAATCGGAGTCACGAAGGAGGTCAGGAATTTTCATGGAAAAAGTCCCAAAGTCCTGAGATTGAATCGGGATCGTCCATTCGTTCTGGACGCATGGCAGTAATCCAGGAAATCGGGGAAAGTCCCGATAGAAGAGTCATCCATCGAAAATCGGGATTCGGGAAATCGGGAATCGCGGGGACAAGGAGTCCATGCATTGTGAAACTTCGAACCCCGAAACCCCGATGAGCGGTTTGATTACGGTCACAAGGTAGAGGTCACATGGACCTCGGCATAGCCGGGGGGTTAAGGAAAAAAGGCGCATCGGCAAATTGGGGATCGGGAGTTCGTGAGGACAGGAACTCATATCGTCGGGGATCACGAAACCCCGATACCCGAAACCTCAATTGGGAACTGTGCCACGTGGACACGTGGAGTTGTACCGCGTGCCAATGGGGATGAGAAGAGAAGCAAGAAAGGTGGGACCTTATGACATCGTTGAAAGCGACGTGGAACCTCATGAAGTTTCTATGTGCCACCATGGTAGTGGGCGACAGCTGTGCTGTGGACCCGTAGGGTAGAGTGAGTCGGAATTTTGGAAGTCGGGGTTTGGAGAACAAAGTGGGTTTGAAAGCCTCGTGGGTTGAAACCCCGAAACTTGAAGTCCCGAAATGCCGAGAAGATGGAAGTTCCAAAAACCCGAAATATTGGGTACCTAAACTCAAGGTCCCGAATGTCCCGAAATATCGGAAATTGAAGTTTCAGACATTCGAAAAACACAGAGCCAGCAGAGCTCAAAAAACCTTGTGAAGTTGAAATGTCTTTCGTTCTTGTTCGTATTAGTTATAAATGTTATGGATTGTTCACGAAGGTTTAATGGCCTGAAAAATTTCAAATTTAATTGCACAGAGTGCGTGTGCAGAATTCAACGAAGGCCAGAATCCCAGTTAATCAACACCGAATATGGAGTGGGGAAAAGTGCAGTTTACCCCTGAAATAGAAGACGAACAGGAAGGAAAGGATGATAACCTGGGAGTCGAAGGATCGAACTCCAATGGGCATGGAAAAGAGAAGGATAAGGAAGAACACATAATGAAAATCCTTGAAGTATTGCAAAGAGAGGTCAAGGCTCGTCGAGATGATAGCCGAAATCTCATGAAAGTCAGGGACCGACAGGGTGCATTAAACTTAAAATTTTTGAAGAGTCTGGAAAGAATAGAGAAGAAACTTGAGAAGGGAAGAGACTCAGGTACG
>JZKD02S0260507.1:321474-332806 GCA_000966675.3 Picea glauca
ATCATATGTTTTTATCCTAAGTCCTTTTGGAAGGACACGTGATTTCCCAAGTGGTGGGAGGAACGCGTGCTGGTGGAACGCATGCAGTTCCCAGGGTGACAAATGTCCACCCTGACGCATGCAAATAAAACGGGAAAGGAACAACGGTGAGGGGGGATCTCTCACATTCCATTCGACCCGACTGCCCTGACCAGGAGCCGTACGAGCCAGTCTGCAAGAGACCTCGAATATGTCTGTTACAGAGAGGAAACCTGGGTTGGGTGTTGAAGAATGCGTGTTTACCCTTGTTCAGAGCCGTGAAGTCTGTCTGTGAGAGAAAACCAGTGTGCGCATTCCCTGAACTAAATGTCCATGTCAATTTCGGGGAAGAGTCTATGTTTGCCCAGGAAAAGCTGAGCGAGATTGTGTGTGAAGCCCTATTCTAAAATATTGACCGAGAGAACATCCTGTGACTGCTAAACTGGTTCTTGGGAAGCCTGTGTCCATTTTCCCTGTGTTTGTTGTGGCGCGCAGTTCTGGACTGCATGAGGCTTGTTGGCCTGTGAGCGACTCCCTCCAGGTGAGAGAGTGCGCAGAGGAAGGAGCGAGCTCTTGGAAGGAACCCTGTAGCTGCCACAGAACCCGGAGACTTCCGGTCCGGTCTGTTCCTATAACCCAAGGTAAGGGAGACTGGCAGCCGAAGGACTGTCCAGGTGACAGAGAAGGTGCACTCTCCTGGGGTGGAACAAGCATGTGGGGAATGAGGGTCTGTGGGCAGTGAGCGTGGGAGATTTCTGGAGAGCGTTCTTCTTAGTGGTTGTGTGTGACTGAATTCCCTGTAACCTCAACCTGATTCTAGATTCCTTGCCCTGGGGTGGAGCTCAGTCCCAGCTCGGGGGTGACCCACTGTTGAGTTGAGGAGAAGTGCGGTCTACGGCTGGGAGGTTCGTGGAAGGCCTGCATTTGGTTGGTGGATTCCACCATTGATAAAGATAAGTATCTGAATTATGTTTTATCACATTTGCATGACTCTTCTGGATACGTTATCATGTTTTCTGTTGTGTAAATGAATTACTGTTGAATGTTATGGCTTGTTTAATTGTAGCAGTAACTTATATATATTACTCTGAGATTTAAGTGTGTTTAATTGTTTAAATGCGTGTGCTTATAATGTCTGTACGAATTATGTAAAAATCCATGTATAGAACGGTAACTGAGAGGTTTGAAAACCTCGGTAGTGAAAAGGGTACACTACATTTATCTGCATCACATATACAATTTGGTTTTTGTGATATCAATTGTAGTTCTTTGTCTCACTGATTTCAACAAACATCTACCACTTCCTACCTTATTGCTCAACAAGTTAAACCTCTGCATCATGCTAGTGTAACATATACTACAATAATATGTTTTCCTTTTCTCTTGAAAGCATTGGAGGCCAATGATTCTTTGGTTGGGAAGAATTATAGGGATTTAAATCCCTATGGTTTCCATATGTGTTGTCATATTTGATTATTATAATTACGATATTGCTACCGTGGATTCATTTTCCCAATCCTTTTTGGTTTCCTAGTTTTAGGGCCTAGTTAAGATTTTTTCTCAACCTATCCCTTGTATTGTGCTTAGATCCTATTTTGTAGGATCTGGAGAGATTTCCTCTCCTTAGTATGTTGAGGTGGTTGCCCTCTTGTAAAGCTATTTAAGCTTCTCATTTTCTTAATAACAATTTAGTCTAAGTTTCCATTTCATGCTTTGTGTATGAACTCAACTCATGAGTGGTATTTCTAACTTCATTGGGAAATCCCACATCAGTAGGCCTAAGAAAAATAGAAGTCATGTGAAAATACACAACTCAAAATAAATTTTGAAAGTCCACAATGTTGTATGAAGATGATTCACCCACTTGGATTTCTTATTTAAAAGGCCCCATCTTCATTTCATCTTCTCTTAGAGGGGGATGTGATTTTATACCTTCATAACCACACATGAATGATGGTAACTACATATTCTCAAATATCGTGGAACATTCGCCAGTGACATGGGTGACAAAGCAATTTTCATTTTGAAGGCTTGCAATTATTCATTTTTATGTTTATCCTCTTAATCTAAATGGATTGTGGAATATAAAAAATAAAAATAAAGATATGTGGTTTATTCTCTAGTTAATGTGTGTTCTTAATAACCCTCGATATTTTACATGATTTAAACCCTTAATCAATTCAAGCATGTTTTATAGTTCCAACCATGGAAGAACCTTGTTATTGAAAACCTTGGGTAATTCCATGAATTCGTTTGAAAAATATCTAAGGCAAGAGAATGTGGAGCTTTAGTTATGTGGATCTATCAATGTAGAGTAAGATGTTACCTCACACTTCAAAACAAAAGGAAAGAAAAAGGATGTGTATTTTTGGGTATATAAAGCTATGGGAATACAAATATTTGGGCATGAAGAGCTTTGGTATATAGAGGAGTCATAGGGAAGGTTACCTCTACACATGTCACTCAAAAACAAAAAAATGTGATGATTAGGATATGGATGCAGAGGCTACGAGGAATAAATGATCCAGGTGGATATTGGTGGCCACCCACCTGTTCCAAATCCCAATTGACTCATCTCGACAGTTTTCAGTTCAACACATTTCCCTGCAATGTGGGCATTTCTTTGTAATTGTGGATTATGCACTTCTGAGGCTGTCTTGAAGCCCTACACAGCATCTAGGTGGATATTGGTGTCTACCCACCTATTCCAATTTCCTTATTTTGGGATTTTTCATGTCAGTACATCTTTATGTACTTCAAGGGCCATTTTGGGGGACCAAATAGTTTTTTCTTGGATTTCCACAGTCAATCATAGACAAAGTCAAAGTTTGACGACATAATGTGTATTTCTCGAAAAGACCTTTCCAACGGGCTATCACACGCCTAAAACAGAGATCGTATGCAAAAGTTAAGACACAGGGAAGTTAATGCACTAACTTACCCCAATGGGGCCCCCATGAATTTTGGTGCTTCATCTCCTAGGGTTAGGCTTTTGGATGTCTAGGGTTTTGGAATTCATGTTTATCATAAAAAGGCCTACAGAGCCTCATTATACTCATATTCTTGCAAATGAGCGTAGCCGTCAAATATCTTATCAGAGATAAATCTACCACCATTCTAGCGAGTCTTGCACTTTGTATTTTTACAGTCTCTGTACATTTCTTTCATTAATAGAAATCATGTATTGTTGTATTTCTCTGTTTCTAGTAATTTTTATGTGTATTTCATTGTAATATCTCTTCTTTCATTTTGTTCTGAAAATAATCTGGATCACTAAATCTTGGAGAACCTCCCTTGACACTCCACATTAGTACTATATAAGGTATGTGGTGTAGCATAATCTTGGGGCTTGGAGAGATCAAAGCTCCAACCTTCACATTTCCAGAAGGAAGAATCCTACACCAAACACCACTAGCCACAGGGACAATTTAGAGGTTGCCACTTGGAAAAACAAATAGAGGCCTAAAATATTGTTTCATGTAGAGAATGATCTTGAAATTTAATAAAGGTGTTGTAATTGTTTCTTGTATCATTTTGCATTTAGAGGGCTAGCAGAAAAGTGTACAATCTCATTGAGTAGATAGTTAAAATTCCATAACTTATTCTTGGAAGTCTATTGGCCTTTAGTAGAGGAAAGGGATAAAAGGGAAAGAGATGGAGATAGAAGGGGTTCCATGGTTATATTTATCTGGTTCACACAGAGGAGTCTTGTAGGTGAGAGAAGAAAGATATTTGGCCTCCCATTTACATAGAAGAAGTCAACATTTCTTCTCACATAGAAAAATCTCAAACACTCAAAAAGAGTAGCAAAAGAACCATGTTGAATTGTACTGGTTCAAATTTTTTGAATCATTAATAATTGGTTTGTTTGGGAGGGGTGATCTAGGAAGTTGCTCACGATAGAATAGTGAAAAAGGAGACAACCTTCTAACTGACAGTGAAGGATATTTAGTATTTGAAGTGCCATAAGGGAGAAGTCATCCCATATTTTGAGAACCATTGTCAGAGCCAAGATTATATAGAAAATGTATAATGGAAGAATTGTTGTTAAGTACTTAGCAAGATATTGCATACACTTTGAATGGTGAGTCCTCCTTTCAAATGAGAGGAAAAGATTTCTAATTTTTTTAGTTCATAACTTGAGAGGAAATAAATTCCATAAGCACACAAGTGTAATCCTAGTTGAGTAGTTGGAAGAAGGTGTGAAACCTTAAGAGAGTATTTAAGGTAGTTATCTCTCTTAATCATCCTCTAAGTTATTTCCATAGCATTAGGTTTCTAGCCAACCCTTTGTTGTAATATGCATCTTTCTAATATTTCTTGGAGGTGAGCAAAGCCTCCTCCTTGATGTGGGTTTTCTCAATTGGGTTTCTAGGGTAAATATAAGACTTCTATGGTGTGTGATTTTATGAGTTTGTTGCATTGTATTTTTATTGTTTTAATAAATACCTTTCCAAACTAATAACATCAACATTATTGATTCAATTATTCTTTAACCCTTCAACATTTCAAAGCTTTTTTATGCTTACACATTCAATTAAAATCCTTATACCTTCAAGTACTTTTTCATTGCTACACAAATTCAACTAAACCCTATAATAAAAGTTCTATAAAAATGAAAATGTCATGGAAACTCCTTACCTCATGTACATCATTTGATACTAGACAATCCCATATAGTTCTCACCTTATCATGATCCATTCTTATTTTCAATCTCAAATCATGCATTTGTTTTAAAAGCAATTTCTTATAATAAACTATTAGGAACTTCTCTCTCAACATCAATCCCATATTATTCCAAGTTCTTGTCTTGTCCTTATTCAATTGCACTTTCTCATGTTGTACAAAAGCCCACCAAATATTAGCATGACCATTTAGCTTTGTGATGGGAAACTTTACCTCAATAGGATTTCTCAAGTCCTCACAAGTTCTCCAAGTACAAATCACTTGCTCTACAAATATCGCACACTTGGTGTTATGCTTCTCTCGGACTTATTTCTCCTAATTATAATATTTCAAACCTACATAAGCTCAACCTATTTCATATTCTTCTACCTCTGGCATAAAATCACTCCAATGCTAATCCTCAAGCCTTAAACAATGTTTGGATTCTTCACATTGGAATTTGTGTTCTTCACATCCAATAATAGCACCTTTAAAAATCTTCTCTCCTCTTCCTTCAATTTTTTGATTTCTTCCTTAGAGGCCTTCTTCTTTATGGATTGATTCTACCTCTCTTGGTTCAAATCATTTCCAACTCAACCTCTACCTCGATTCCAATCAAAATTCCTTCTTCAAGCACCCATTTATCCTTCATGACTTCAATTTTTGGCCTTATAAATACTTCAATTCCTCAAGAGAAATGGTTTACCTTCCTTCTTTATTAATCTAATATCATTTCCCCATATTCATGTCTTCAAATTCGCATGTGAAAATTTTCATATTCTTCCTCTATGTTCCCTTCATTTTGTCCTTCTATGTGCCCTTCATTTTGTCCTTATGAACATAAACATTTTTGCACCAAGAATTGCATTTGAATTTGCATGTCATCCCATGCCAAATCTTCCTACTCACTCTTTGAGCTCATTATCTTCTCACTTTCCTATTTCCATGTGATTTCAAATAAGCACTCCTTGGGAAGCTCTTGCATCATTTCTATAGGTGCTTTGGTGAATGTGGGGTTCTGGCGCCTACCAACACCTTGTTCATGCATTGTTTAAGTTGTTTAGTCAAGATGGTTGGTTCTTTACTACTACAATAAAAGAGTTTTACTTTGGTGGATTTTACTTTTTTAGTGAATACTCCTACATAAACAATTATATTCATAGAGTACCATATGTGTACACTTATCTATCTTCTTTTAAACAAGGCATTGTTAATTGGAAATGACATGATGCAAGTGTGTACATATAGATAGTGTTTACAAGGGATATGTCATCCATGGTATTTTAATATGGATGTCCTTCAAGAGAACCCATCACTTTCAACAAATTGTTTTTCATAAACATAGCGTTCATTAATACATGTTTATTAAAAAGATATAATATTTTATAAAAAAACCCAAACTATTCATAATGACTTGTTAGTATTGGTACTTTATGAATCATGGAATTATATTACATTATAACTTTGTAATATGGCTTATATTACTGAAACAACAACCTCAAGAGGATGTGAATCCTCCTGTGTTTTTATAGAGGTGGTAATCCTCTCTGTTTTATGATATTCTTTGATACTCTAGATTCCCAAAATGATATAGGAATTTGAGAAAGTCCACTATTATACTCAAAGAAAGATAAAAGTTGCAGAAAAATAAAAATGTTTTATTTTAAAGAGAATTCTTGAGAGATGACCAGGAACCTCATATGTCACACATTTGAAAACATAAGTAAAATTTCCTCACATCCATCATAGCGAAAATAAATATTTCTGATCACACATAAAAATAAAAGAAGATTATCTATACGCATAAGAGAACTTTGATAGAGTAGACACATGTGGAGCTCAAAGAAAGAAAATGATAGACTAATCTCAAATATTTTATACTAAAAACTCAAAGTTATAAAACACCGTCAAAAATGCATGTGCTCTTGAACCAAAAGAAACAATATTTCTAGATACCTCTCAAGCCTCTATTATCAATGACATTCTCTTTTTAATATTTTTCTCAACATAATTTCGAACCGTTGTAAGAAAACTTGATGATCCCTTTAACTTGATACCTGGTGTAGTTGGTTTAATCATTGTCAAAGGACTGACCAAGATGGGAAGTCTCCAATTCTTTGATCTTTTCCTTTAAGTTGGCATTTTTAGCCTCTAAACCATCAAAAGAGTCGTCAAGTGTGTCCATGGTTTCCTTATGAATTTTGGAAATCTGGGATAGTTGCATATATTTGAGGTCGAGCTTTGAGCGAGATTTTCCTTCCTGATTTTTCTAGTCAATTATTTCTACAATCAACTTTTTAGATTCTTTATCAAAAACAACACTCTGAAAAGTGAAGGATTCTTTCTCACTAAAGGTTTCATTCCCAATAACTTCCAGTAAAGAATCTTGATGAGCAACATGCTCCTCTTGTTCTATTGTAGGAAATATTTTTTCAATGTCTGCTTCTAGTTCCATATCTTCCAAGGAAAAGCTTTGGACATCATTTTCTATAAGATTATTTTTTTCCTCTTGCACTTGGGTTTTCCTCTTCTTTCTCACGAGAAATTTGTGTGAACTTTCAATTTTTCGAGAGGGAAGATTTTTGCCTCCCCCTCCATTGGAACTATTGTTAACAGTCTTTTTGATTGGGTGGGTCACTAGAGCACTGCTCCTGGATGTAGCATTCTTTGGAGTGACAACTAGAGATTGAGCACTTCTTTCGCTGGGACTTTTTCCTTTTTTCTTGTAAAGATCATTACTGCTAAGTAATGTTTCTAAACCGCCAACGTTATGTACATGAGTGCTTTGGCTGTTGACTTATCTTCTTCTTCGCTTAAGACAGTTTGAATGAAAGAGTTATTGAACCCTACTGATAGCATATGTCCAATAAAGATTTTGTTTGGATCAAAATCTTTGATATTTTCAGCATATTTCAAACTCACATTGTTAAAATAATTTGAAAATTCATCAATTTTACTTATATTTCTCAAGACAAACTCTCCAATTTTCCATGGCAGGGGAATAAACTACTTTTTCCTTTTTTCATGGAAAAAGTGCAACCAAAAATTATATTGCCTCACTACCTCTGTAATAAATAATTTATCGGGTACATAATATACAAGGAAAGAAGGATTTTCTTTTGAAAAAAATATCCTTATGATATTATGATTCTCCATTTTCTCTATTGTCCCATTTTTCTCTAAAACTTTGGCGGCTTCAATAGATATCCTGGGAGTGTTTTCGCCCAACAAAAGTTTTTTGAAGACTGAAACAAAGTCATTATACACTTCATAGAAAAATAGAGGGGTTTTATGCCTCCATAGTGCCTGATACCAAAAGTTAACGGGATCCACTTCACAATTTACCCTTTTACTGATGGTCAAATTTGGGAATTGACAATAGTGCACAATAGAAAATATCAAATAAGAGTCCATAAAGAATTTTCTATGTTTTTTGCAATGTGACAATTGGGAAGAAATTCCGATAGAAATGAGCTTTCCCCAATAAAAAGTATCATGTTCTTGGATTGTAAAATACATAATATATAAAATCATTCGAGATATAGAAGTAGTGTTCTCCTTACCTGTTACTCTGGTGAATAGCCATGCAATTTCTCAATAGGGATTCTTTAAAGATTCAACCTAGATTCTGGTTATGTCTTCTAGGACAGATGCAAGATTCTCCAAATACTCCGATAGGAGGTCAAGACCATTGTTATGTTTCTTCAATAATTCTTTGCAATCTTAACCTTTGAAAGTAAGAGTTAGCTATGGCAGCTTTAACATCTTGTGAAAGACTTGAGGTGAAAGAGAAAGTGGAGAATGTCCCTAGAGTTGTATGATTCTTTTATTCGGTATGTACTTGTCCACACACCATGCAATGATTTCCTTACAATCGAAAACCTTCGGAAAAAAACTATCACGAGCAATTCCAGATGTCCAAATTACGTTCATGTCTTTTTTTGCGATAGGAGGGGAGGAATAATACCAGTATGCTCTTGACCATTGGAAGTTTTGATCCTCGCAGCCAAAAATATTCAGAGTGTCACCACATAACTGTTGTCGAGCTAATGTTGCCATTAAGTTGACTGAACTATTACTTTAGCTGGATAATGGTCTCAAATAAACCTTTTCGGAAAGATAATGATATTTTAATACCTTGGAAAAATAAGATTAAATGATAATTTAATGAAAAATTCCTCAAGCCTTTCGCCATTAATGACGATCTTTTCAGGGCCTGCACAAAAATTGTTAACATTTAAACAATACTTAATGCATATTGGGAAATGCAAAGTAATGGCGGGGACGGGTGTGAGAGAATTTCAATATAGGATTTTTGTGAACCCGCCAACCCATTTGTAGAGATGATCAAAAATATACTAAGTGTAGAGGAACGGTCGGTCGGACTCACGTGCATGAAAAATGGAATACTTTGGAGTCTAGCACCCATGATGAGGCTAAAGCTTAAGTGATGGTTGAAATGTAAATCATGGAAGTTGAAGTGAAAAGTGAGGATCACGGAAAAAGGAGAGCAAATGTTTGAGCCTGCAAACCTATGAATTTGAAGAAAAAATCTAAGTGTTGAAACAAACTTGTGCATGAGTAAGTGGATGGAAGTGAGACAACCCGCGAACTAAAATATGGCTAAGTATAATAGCCCAGAAAGGGAAAAAAGAAGGGATAAAAGGAAATGGGAAGAAGGGAAAGTATAGAAGGGGGGAAATAAAAGGAGTAAAGAAGTGGGGAAATAGCATGTGGAAGGGAAAAATGGAAGCACAAAATGGTCTCAACACTACCTTAGCTTATAAATTAATATCCTCTAGATATATTACATTCATGGTTAGTCTAATAGGTTGGTGGTTAGAATGTTAGTGGGTTAAGGGTTAGTTAATTAGGGGGTTAGTGAAATCAGTGGGTTAGGATTTAGTGATTAGTGGATTTAGATGTTATTGGATCCAAGGTTAACTGTTATTGGGTTAGGGAATAATGGTTCTTGGCTCAAGGGTTGAGGTGTGGGGTTTTTTAGGTTAAGGGTTAATGGTTAGTGAATTGGGGGGTAATGGTTACTGTATGACTCAATTAGGGGTTGGTGGGTTAAGGGTTAATGAAATGAGTGTAATGGTTAGTGGATTAAGGTTTAATGGGTTAAGGGTTTGCGAATTACGAGGGTGGTAGATGGGGTTAGTGGGTTACGGCTAATGGATAGGCTTAAAGGTTAGTGATTGGGATTTTTCTAATTTCAAAAAACATTTTCACCTTCTTTCTCCTTGTAACCCCCCTTATACTAACCTCTCTAAACACACTAAGAACCCTTATACCTCTCTAGACACACCAATAACCTTTATCAACCTTGCATATCCTTAATTAAACTCTTTCCAAATCCACTTAGTCCTTATTTTATGCAAAGCTTCATCATATTATAACTTTTTTTTACCTTCACCCTAAAACATCGAGTCTTGCCCCATGGTTTGTCTCTCAATTTGTAAAGAGGTGGGGGCACACAATGACTTCATGGGCCACTTATTTTTGTCTCTCATTCTCATCAACAACATTTTTAAAAGGAGCCTAATTTATCATCAATGCATTGTTTTGCAAAATATGTAATATTAAGTCAATGGTATTGGACGATAGTATAAATTAAAGGAGGAATACAATCATTAATGAAAGGTCAAAATTATGATAATAGACCTGTGTTGTCTAACTATTCTATGAAATGACTTTTTTTCGTTGGAATCCGGTGACATAAATCTACTCGAAATCACTATTTGTGTTGTTTAAAATCCATTTCTAAATGCAAAAATGGATTCAACATGATGAAAAACCCTTGGAGCACTTAGATTATACAGAAATAATCACTCAAATTTGTGGATCTAACAATTTCTTGCCGAATTTCGGGCAAATGTCCCTTGAAAAAATCGTCGGATAAAAATCATTTCGTAGGACGTTTAGACTGTGGCGTGATAATGTGGTTACATTATTAAAATTAGACACCATCATAATTATATATTGATCTAAAGTGGCGACATAGGGAAGGTTCTTTCTCAAAACGTGATTGATTTGTCCCCCATATTCTCTAGTGATAACGTACATCCTTTGTCAAACATGGCATTTATGTAGCAACGACGTAGGATTATTATATATTCATCTAAAATGGCGACATGGGGAAGGTTGTTTCTTAAGACATGATTAAGTGATTTTTTCGTATTTTTATTTATTATTGTTTAATAATGGATCTTTTTTTATGTCTTGGGTTCATAGTTCGGGTAGCTGGGTAGCATGCTTGTTATCCTTTCCACCTGTGTTTGATTCTCTCAAAGTGGGCATGTTGGCTTCTTGTGATAAGGCTAGAAGGGTAGATGGCCCTTGGGATAGAGATCCACTCCAATGGGCTTCTAGATGCCTCGGCCCTTCGAATGCAGGTTGACACATCATCGTTATTCAAGGAAAACTAGGCCACCTAAAATGAATCGTTGGTGGTCCATAAGGGGGAGGACTTCAAGAGTAACTCCTACAAGATGTTTGTGGGTCTTGGGTTGTTAACTTATTTCCTTACATCCAAGGAAGACAAAAACTCGCCAATTAAAAGTAGTTTTAGGTCTTACTCTAAGATGAGATTATTGTTATGATGAAGAGATTTACTTTTTTATTTTTGAATTTGTAAATTTTTGTC